>OZ017741.1:201774785-201987719 GCA_963969285.1 Odontomyia ornata
AATGTTTCGATGAAAAATACAAGCAACCGCACTAGTAACAAGAAGGAGACCTCGTCGTAGTTGACAACGTTCCTACAACGTGTGGGGATTCACAGAAATTCGATCTGAAGTGTAAAGGACCGTTTCAAATCACGAAGGTTCTTCAATACGATAGTTACGTAGTGGAAGATCTGCCCGATATGTGAAACCGAGGACGAAAATTCAGCGGAGTATATACCGCCGACCGATGCCAGCCGTGGTGTCAGCTTAGCCCGGAAATTGACTGTATTAATTTCGAGGACGATAACGATCATCGGGACGATTATGGGTCAGAAGCGGTTAAGCTGTCAACTCAAGCCGATCTGGCAACACTGACTGCGCCAAAGAGTGACGAATAACTCAAGATTCCAAAGACTGAGTAACGAGCCGTCATCGTGAGTGGTCGTATTATCTCTTGTCTTGCATAAGTTGCTTATAAACATAAATACATAATATAATATATCGTGCTTCAATTAGCCATCTAGCATTCGAGCCATACTTAAAATAATTGCGTAGGTCTATCTCAGTTGATATATTAAAGGATATTAAGCATAGAGGAATTGCAGAAAATTGTGAGAGGCCCAATCATTTTTTAAGTTAAAAGAATAAAAACTTATAAAGATTGGAAAAACTAACTAGCGAATTACATCATAACATACTAAGTCAAATGTACTAGAAGTTTGCGTAAATTATTTTAAATTTACGAGGCTATCTACAGCACAGACAAAGCAACCTTTTTAGAATATTTTTATAGCAAATTAAAGGTTATGTTTTAAATAGACAATAGGTTATGGTTTGGGTAACTAACCTAAGTTTCCAATATAAAATAAAATGATGCAAATTTTTTGGTAATATTGCATGATGTCTACACGACTTTTTATATTTTTATTTTACGCGAGTTACAATCACAGCTTACAAGGATATTTTATTCTAATAGCTTCAAAGTAATACCAGTCTAAGTGATATCAGAAATAAATTTGTAAAGTAACCTCGAAACCATACTTCTTTTTCTTCTTTTTAGCAGTACAGCCCCTCTAAGGCCTTCGCTTAGAGATAGATAGAGTATCTCATTTTCAGGACCGTATTGATTTTTTCGGAAGTTGGTTTGGTCAGTACCATGCTCCCGTGTGACTGCTCAGCCGCGATATGATCTGATTAAATCAGTACATATCACTGAACACTCGTAGTCTGTCTGAAAAATCCCCTGAGCTAAATCATGTTGTTCACCAACGGGATTTGAACCTGGGACCTTCGGTTTATGCGTCTCATGCTAGCATTATGCTTAATTATCGAGAAATCAAATCTTTAACTTATCTTTAATATACCCGTATGTATTTTAACATATTGTCAACAAGATTGTCGCATTGTATTTTATTCCTTCTAATGTTAGTTTCAAAACAAATGATTATGGCTCTGTAAGGATGCGCAATGTAGAGATGTCACCCAGCGAAGTAACAAAAGCACAGCGAAACCGCGAAGTAGAGAAAATCAATATATGTATGATCACATTTCTTGAAGTAATCGCAAAAGGCGGAAAAGGCAAAGTAGAGCACGAAAACAGCATCGATATGATGAGAATGGTTCCCGGAATATTTGTCATGGATGCTAAAGCTCAACACTTAACCTACTTTGTTGCAGTGTGCGATAGTGTGTGTGCTAGTGAAACGTGAATTCATATTCTAGACACGATTTTGATGACAAGCTATGATGCCCAGCATGGAATTTCGCGTTTCGTTGACATTGGAAAACATTGCGCGATATGAAAATAACGAAAATAACTTGATTGTACGGAATTGAATTTACACTTGAATGGTTTTCTTGTGAATTTATCTAAATTTTTAGGTATAGGCAGTGGTTATTGCTAATGAAAATGAATATTTTAAAATAAGATCATCAAAGCTTTTCATTGCTTTAAGCAAAACAACCTTATTCAACCAATGCCAATGTTTAATGAGAATGTTGAAATAAGTTCAATTATACAAAGAGCTTCCCTTCTACTACAGTCTGGACTTATTCTTCCCTATTTGCATCAAGCAAACTAACTTTTCACCATCTAAACCTTGTGTAATAATTATGATGTACTCAGCATTAACCGAATAGTCTAAACTCACAAAAAAATATTCCAGAGTACACTTGAGCTAAAAGGAATAATTTTCCAGCCGAACTTCTCGCATTTTTTTCCTTTCTTGGCTAGTGGATGTTATGGGTTGATTCTAGTGAGATTTTATCCATGAATTATTAATGTAATGCTATTTGAAAAGCAGAGAAGGAGTTTTTAAGTTCGGTATAACTTTCAACTTAGTGTTTTACCGCCGATAGGTGGAGAAATGCAAACAGCAACTTGAGAGTTGTAAATACAAATTTTGCATGCAATGCAGGATGATCCGCTTCCAGAGATCTTGACTTTGTAAAAGCTTTCGAGTTGGAAAAACATTGCATGGTGGCTCCTTTCGAACAATGTTATTAGAAAGTTCAAGTTTGAAATTAGTTTTATCCACTTATGACGAAGTTTCTGGCTATTCGTCTTTCATAGTTTGCTTTTGCTTGAGAGGGAATTCTGAAAGAATTTGAAAGGTGGATGAAGCATCATTATGAACTTTTTGAATGTTTGATATGAGCAAGTTATGAGCTTGAAAAAGCATTGCATTCATATCGTGGTTTTGGATTATCTTAGCATTTAATGTGATACAACACAATTTTGAAGTGGTAAACAAACAAGTTCGCTATCTTATGGTACGACTTTTCCTTTAAGCAGTCATTCATAATCTGATTATATTCTCATTCGTTTTTATTTCCATTATAGTTAAGAGATACTAAAAAATTTTGAGTTACAAGCCCTATTGTTTCCATTTTATCTTATATTGTCACAAAAAACTAAATGATAAAGTTTTCAAGAAAACTCATTGGATGAAATTTGGCCTGTGAGACATTTCGAGTATTCTGGAAGTAGGTGTAGCATCACTAGCGCATTACGGTCAAACCTTCTCGTAGCTCTAAGTGTAAACAACTTACAATAATTTCATTTTTGGCACCATTAAAAAATAAAAGTATATCATAACATACAATTGCAAGTTTGCTGGCAACACAATCACACAAAGTAAAAATAACAGTTACAGTTTTTCACTAGACAGATTCTCGTGCGGTTGTAATTATTTTGCTACAGTCGAATTCTTATTGTTAGTTTTTTAGATTAATGTGAAATAAAGTAGGAAAAATATTTCCAAGTGTTTTATTTACAAAATAAAAATTTCGTATAGCCGTCGCGATACAGAAAAGTTAAATTGGTGACCCCGATCTGTGGACAAGTGTGGAACAAAGGTCACGTGAAAAATTTTCCATCACAAAATCCTCAATCATCCGCTTTATTTTCCAACACAATTGGAAATAGAAGACATTTGCATCAAGAATATTTCGGATATCAAGTAAAGCATTCATTATTTGTTCATTTCATTGCATTTTTCACAGTGCGTGAACATAACCAACACCGGATAACTTTTCATGCAATAGTAAATCCTATCCAGCTACATTTATTTAAACAATCAATTACAAATTAGCAACAAATTCGACAAATAGTACACCTGCAGCGCGTTGTTTTCATATATTACCAGATGAGAAAGGCAGACGATGAGCTGGAGAACAAACAGCCAACAGCTAATCCAAGTCAAGAAACATCATACACCGGCGAAAATTCCACTGGCATATCACAAGTTTCTAAAATTAGATTGCCAGAGTTTTTCACAGATAACGTGGACTTATGGTTCTGGCAAGTCGAATGCTTGTTTCGCGTATGTGGCAGCGTATCGAATACCAAAAAATATAACACAATCATTGGCCATTTACCACCAAATGTCATTGTGAAACTATCCGATTTTCGTACAAAGCCGCCAGAAACCGGAGCAAAGTACAAAACACTAAAAGCACGCATTGTACGTGAATACGCCGATAGCGAGCAATCGAAAATAACTAAACTATTAGAGAGCATACCGTTAGGAGATCGTAGGCCATCACAACTACTTGCCGAAATGCGCACAAAAGCCGTAGATACCCCTATCAACGAAGAACTGTCGCGTCAATTATGGGTGAGAAACTTGCCCGAAACTATGCGCGATATTTTGTCTACCGACGGCAGCATTGACTTAAATCAGCAAGCAGCTACAGCTGACCGTATACTCAACGCGATGAAAGGTGGATCTTTTTTGACTGGCTGACAAACAATACAGTCGGAATGCAGCAAAAAAATAGTGAAACATCGAATGTGGAACTTCAAGAGTTACGAAAAAAAGTCGACAAGTTGTCGAATGACGTGAAACAAACTCTTTGTTCACGAAGTACACAACCTTCTCGTAGCTCTACGCCTGCACGTTCTCCAAATGCAAAGCGAAATGATTCAAATTCTGGACGAAAACAATTTGACCTTTGCTATTGGCATCACAAATTTGGATCAGCTACACGTAAATGCAAGGAATCATGCAAATTCAGCCAAACGTCATCAAAAAACAAATAAACCAAGCGAATCAGAAGGTCTGTGAGCTCAGCACAGCATCCAAGAGATTATTTATTCATGACAAGACATCGAATTATAAATTTCTTATTGACACCGGGGCTGATGTTTCAATCATTCCTGCCACAGAAACTCAAAAGCAAAACATCAAGCCATTTCAAGCAAATTTATATGCAGCAAATGAAACGCCGATCAATCTTTATGTAGTACGGTGTAATTAGACCTAAACCTCAACATCCAAAGTAAAAGTTTTCCTCCAACACCAAATTGCTCTACATAGCCCCTTATTCTATGGTAAAAAGTTACACCATTTTGAGCGTCGGGTTTGGGGGTGAGGGGTGATGGGAATTTGAAAAATCACTAGTTTTTTTAGTTTTTCGTAAATATTTCAAAAACTAAGCGGTTTATCCTAAACATTGTTATATACAAAAATGTTCTACGTTAAATTTTAAATAAGAATGGTCCTCTTCAAAATCACTCTAAATTGTACGGTTTAAGAGTTACAGACGGTGTAAATGTTAACTTTTTCGTAATTTTGATAATTTTTTAAAAAAATAAGCTTCGTAAAAGAATGTTGCTATTTCAGTGGCCGGTGGTATGTTAGTGATAAGCCCTTGAAGGAACGACAACCTCACCACCTTATCAAGGGGCACTCTTTTTTAAGGGAAAAGAAGCTTCCACAGGCCTAGGTCATATAAACCTGTGGTACGGAGAAACCCGCTCTGAACTTTCTACGAACATTGCAACATAAATTCACTTCTTAAGCATAAATATCTTTCAAATTTGGAATGTTCAATGTCTTTATTAACTTCACTCATCCTCCAGCACATTATCCTCCTCCTCTAGCTCGTCGTCTAAGATGTTATTATTGTCCATGTTATCACATGCTTGGCCTGAGCAATTGCTGCATATGCTAGTGCAGTTTAGACCACTCCTTCTGCATGCACAATTACGAACGCATTCATCTTTGCAAGTACACATTATAAGGGACAGTAATTCCTGGGGGGCTGCAGGACGTGCTGTTGTAATTGGTGTCAGGTGGTCGCCAATCTTCTTCCAACCCCACTCGAGTGGATCCTTATCTTCATTCAGCCACTGTTGTACCTGGTGGTAGGTCCTAAATGAATGCTGTCTGGACGCTCCTGAAGTGGGGGGTAGTGCATCCAACTTCAGTAATGCATGTATAGGCTGCTTTGCAATCGTTTTCAAGTAGGACTGGTAGCGGAGACAATCTAGATCTTCAGTGTTCTTGGCTCCAAACATTGCAAGTAGGAAGTAATTTCCTGCATCAGCCACTGCACTGGGGTCGACTTTGGGGTTGTTGAAGACCAGAAGTTTTTCACGAAGAACGGTGTTGGCTTGAACTTTCCTATAAGATGCAATTTTTCCCTTCTTATAGACAGCAGACACAGTGTCACATCCTGTGAAGGCGTATGTAACCAGAAGTACATCTTTCATATCCCCAATGCCTTGCTGAATGTCAGAAATAATGTACACTTTTTCCTGGTGATTTCCTTTTTTAGGTACGACCATTTTCAGTTTATTCCCTGAAGGTGCGTGGACAGTCAACAGTACTAATAAGTCCGTGTCATCACCAATAACACACGTTTGAACATCTTTCTTTGCTTCATCAATAGCAATAGGTCAGCATCACCCGATGCTTGAAGAACTGTGCAACCACATTGTTGCAAGTGCGATGAAAGGAGGGTTATTAGACCCATCTTGTTTTAGCACTTGCTTAAAAATTCATTTTGATTTATGTTGACATGGATTGAGTCTTCTACTTTGACCAGAATGTTGGAACGTGATCTTCGTAGGTGTTCTTGATCCTTTGTGTTACTTCGTTCGTAACCATCAAAAACAACAGTCGCTTTTCCATAATGAGTACATACGTAATCACTATATTGCTCGCAAATCTGTTTAAATGTAGCAGGCTGTTGCCAGACAACACGATGTAGGAGGTGGCCTCCGTCAATTATATAGGACACTTCCACTGGGTCATCGATGTTTGATGATTCTTTTGAATCTGAAACCAAAACCTTCATCATTGATGATTTTTTCTCCTTCCTCATCAAGCCAGATTCGTCAAACAGTGATGGAGGATATACACAGAGTTCAAACTGAAAAATTTCCTCTAATCTCTCATCACTCCTTACTGTACACACCATCCGATGTAAAAGAGTGTTAGGATTTACACATACTATGTCGTTGTTAATTTTCACCGACTTCGTTATAGAGGCTAGAGACTTGACAGCAAACTTTCTTTTCATGTGTATTTCTTTAAATGTTTTGTTTTCAATAGCTTTGATGGATATGGCTCCTATTTCAAATGCTTTATCGCAGTTTACAGTTTCATCACCTATAACCCCTGTTGACAAGGAAGAGAGTTCAGGTGATTTAGAGAACGGATTATGTTCTTCAATCCAAGAAATGAAGGTTTGCAAGTCCTTACTGTTTCTTTTTTGCCTTGCATCTCGTAGCTCCACGTGCTGTTCTGAAGAGAGGCTGCGAACACCTGCAAACTCTTCCATTGCTTCGCACACCCGAGAACAAGTCGGCATGGAATTGATCCAAGTGGCAATAGTTGTCGCTGTGATTCCTCTACCTCCAGTCAATCCACCAATGCTTTTTAAGGACCTCATCAAAACCTGTTCTATGGTCATATCACTCCATACTCCAGACCAAAACTTTTCAGTTCGTCGGATGGTGAAATAACCACAATTAACAAATAAATCGTTTTCTTGGTGCAATGTGTTGAGAAGTTCCAGCGAGTCTTGTAGGTAAACGTGTGCAGATTTAGCGTAGTTAAAGTGACCAGATGCATGGAAAATGGGAAGCATTTGATGGACACAATGAAGGTGAAGGAGAAAGTCCCCACTCCTCTCTGCTCTTATAAACATTCGAACGATTTCAACCATTTCTATGAACTGAATCCACACTTTTTGTGTTCGTCCAGATTCATTTGAACGCCTAAGCTGGTTTTCTAAAATGTCTACAAAGCTCTTTACCACGGTTGACTGTGCAATCTCTTCAGGAGAGGCATTTCCAAGCTTGAAATTGGAATAGACATTATGAAGCTCATCTTTATTCACACTTATGAGAGTTTCATTATTTTTCAAAAATACAGTCATCAGTGCTTCTTTGACTAGGCAGAGAGCACGAATGACCCGAGAGTAAGCTTTCCCGTTCATCATTTGTTGAACACTGTTTTTAGCATACACAGTACTATACAGCTCCTCCAAACCACTACCTGCCATGATGAATCCAATCGCTGACAAAAAGGACATCAACAAATGAAATCCTCCTAGTCTAATGAAGAGTGACTTCAACGGGCTGCCATGAGATGCTGCGGCTACTATTTCACGAGGTTAAGTATACAATGGCTGATCAAAAGTCACCATTGTTATCGTTTGACCATTGCTAGCCTCTTGTTTGGCAGCTTGAAGAAGAGCTGTATAAATTGTTGATGGATTTGAAGGAGCTAAGTTGATAAATGGAAGAGGGACTACAGCCGAAGTTTGGAACTGTTCCTTCGCATAAAGCTTTTCCATGCAGCCACTTCAACCAGGTTTACATTCTTCTGGACCTTCTAACCAGGTGCCACTCAACCAAAACATATTAAGTGTTCGTCCATTTTTGTATGAAAGTGATGGTTTGTCTTCTAGGGAAGCAAGGTTTGTAGCGACTATTTTAGAATATCCAGATGTAGCCGGGGCTTTGTAAGTTTGCAAGTCAAACAGGCCTTTGTTTTCAACAGCTTGAGCAGCAACATTCTTTCGAGGTACATTTTCCTCAACCTGAAGAGCTGTTTTAGGTGTAATGCAAGCAATTCCACCCATGACATGGAAGGTGTTATGACCATCTAGTGTGTGAACATTGTAGTCTGCATTATCGAACACGAATTGCACATAACCGTTCTTGGCAAGTGACGGATCTCTCATATCTCAACACTTCCTGGTAAGGTACACAAACACCCATATTGCACAGGGTGTCAATCAAGACCTTCGAACTAAATTTTCTCTGTAACAAAACACCCGTTCCAAGTTGGGCTGGGGATAAAAACGATCTTGGACGAGCAGGGTGTATTATATTGTGACATATTGCTGTTTTTTTCCTTCCCATAATTTGTTTTGCCCTCTAGATTTTCTCGGATGTTTGTCTTGTACAAGTAGGCTGAATGATTTCAGTTATCAAGACATTGAGCAACTCAGGTACCAGTTCAGATCCCCCTTTACAAATATCTTCAATTGTTGGAAACTGGGAATAGTCGTAACTTTTGGACTTTATCTCACGTCGAATAATTGCTGCTGCAGTTTTGATCAATCTCAGTTCCTCTGCTTCATTATCACAGTTCCGATTTTTATACCAGTTGTCTGATAAAATATTAGTTGATGCTCCAGAAAAACAAATCACACTTCTTTTCCCTGGTAAAACTGCAAAAATTAAACTATTACTATAACGCTGGATAAGTTTTCTTTTGAAATGTGTGACAGTATATGGCTCAACTTCAGGGCTCAGACGAAGGAATATATTTTGTAGTTCTTCAAAGTCGTATTGACATTCATTGTTTTCCTCCAAATAATCACATAGCTTTTCAAAAGCGTCTTCTCTTTTGGCATCAGCACTAGACCCACCTTTACTGGTTGCTACTCCTTTTTCGGGCCGTGACGATCCTGGCTTTTGAAATGTCTGATAACAATGCCAGTGGTAACTCCCATCAGAACTTACGAGATCTATGACCTGAGAGAGCCTCACACTTACCTCATCTCCCCACTTGTCATGCCTGTTATTTGCTTCCGTTCTGATGCTTTCAATCAGTTCAAGTTTCTGCACTAAACTCCACTTTTCTTGAGCAGGATTATTGCATTTAGATACATCTACACACTTGCGACCACAAAGAAAACATAAGGCTTTAAAATCAAATGATTCACGTGGTATCTTTGCTGGAGGTTCTTTTTCCATTTCAGGTGGTTTTGGACGTAATATATAGGTTTGTCGACACTTACTATGTACTTGAAGCGAATCATTCTGCAGGAACTTGGCTTTGACGCCATCTTTACGTATTTCACTGCACTGAATTATTTTGTCCACCGCCTTTCTAGTCAGAGTAATAAGTTCACCACCCTTGTCCTTACAAGGTTTTAGCACACACTCCGCCATAACTAACACACTATTTCAAGTGATTTTCAAATAATTCGCACGTTACTATAAACACCAACTATAAAAAATTTATAGCAAAACTGCACTAGAAGTACCACGCACAAACGTACTCAACTTGTCTCCTAAGACGAATGAAGAAGAATATCGATCGATCTGCGACAGTGCGTGAGGGAGGGGTGGAATGGAGGGGGCAGACAACAGGTGCAGAAGACAGAACCGCCATTTGTTGCGGCCCGCGGTCCAAGGTCACTATGATGGCTAACAATTATTTTTACTTTTTCAACCTTCTATGGTGCCTCTTAGCCTCTTTTTGACTATAATACTGTGGTATATTATTACTCTTTAATTAAATCATTTACTTATTTCTATATAGCTTTATTTGGAAAAAAAAACCTTAAAAATTATATCATTTTTATTTTTACACCGTCTGCAACTCATGAACCGTAAATTTTACAGGGAATATGCATAGGACATTTTTAGTTTAAAATTTCATGTAGAATATTTTTGTATATAACACTCTTTGTGCTAAACAGCTTAGTTTTCAACCAATTTCCAAACAACTAAAAAAACTACTAAATTTCCTACTTTTTCTCCCCCTCCCCCCCAAACCCGACGCTCAAAATGGTGTAACTTTTTACCAAACAATAAGAGGGTTATATAGAACAATTTGGAGTTGGAATAAAACTTTTGCTTTGGATGTCAAGGTTAGGCCTTTTTTTAGGTTTATAACACCGTACTATATGGTAAAAAGACAATTAAACTCGATCTACATTTACGTCGTCAGTGTGCATGGACATTCTTAGTGGCTGAAGTCGACATTTCCGATTTTCTGGCACATTATAACCTCACAGTCGATATAAACAATGTCAAACTCAAGGGTATTTTGACAAATCCAGAAAATAAACCGATAGCATCAACATCGACATTTCACCACATTGTAACAAAAGGCCCACCAGTGAAACAAAAAGCAAGACGTTTATCGCCAAATCGTTACAAATGCGCCAAACCAGAAATCGATTACTTAGTGAAGAAAGGGATATATCGTCCATCGAAGAGTCCATGGGCTTCGCCATTACACATGGCCAAAAAAAAGACGACATGCGACCATGCAGGGACTATCGGAAATTAAACTCAATAACAATTCCTGATAGTTATCCCATACCACATTTGCACGACTTCACAAATATACTGGCAGGCAAAACGATATTTTCAACGTTGGACTTAGAAAAGACTTACAACCAAATACCGATAAATCCAGACGACATACCCAAAACAGCCATAATTACCCCGTTTGGCTTATTTGAGTTCATGTTCATGACATTCGCGTTATTCAACGCTGCACAAACCTTCCAACGCCATTTAAATCAGGATGATATTTTGGTTGCATCGTCGAATGAAAAAGAACATGGAAAACATTTATGTCTCGTTTTTCAAAGATCACAAGATTTTGGAATGACAATCAATACCGAAAAATGCATTTTTGGTCAAACGTAAATCAAATATCTTGGACATTTGATAACCAAAGATGGACTGTTGCCACTACCTGAAAAAGTAGAAATAGTGAAACAATTTGAAAAACCTACAGTTGTCAAAGATCTACGGTTTTATACCAAATGCTGTTCAAACTCGAATGGTGTTGCAATCGTAAGTTCAAGGCAACGTAAAAAACGACAAATGCATTGTTGAATGGACAGACGACGCTGAAAAAGCATTTCAAGAATTCAAGGATAAACTGGCAAGTGCAACTTTATTAGCTTATCCAATCGAAAACACCAAATTGTTTCTAGCAGTAGATGCATCGGATAAGTGTATCGGTGGCGCATTGCATCAACTGAACCAAAACGTAATCGAACCACTTGGGTTTTTTTTTCAAACAAACTCACGAATCCCTAAACTAAATATAGTACATACGACAGAGAACTACTTGCTATTTATCGTGGAATTAAATACTTCAAGTACATGCTGGAAGGAAAACCGTTCACTATTTTGACTGATCACAAACCACTGTGCAATGCGTTCCATCAAAACAGCGAAAAGGCATCGCCACGTCAGCTTCGACACTTAGATTTTATCAGCCAATACTCAACAGATATACAGTTCGTCTAAAGTCGTAAAAATGTCGTGCCTGACTATCTGTCAAGAATCAACCAAGTACCCCAGCAACAAATCGATTACGAAAGTACTGCCGATGATTAAGAGAATGACAAAGAAATTTTGCTAATCATCGAAGGTAATTCAAAATACTCGATAACGTTTTAAAAATGTCCAGTACTCAACAGCAAAAAACAATTGTACTGCCATGCTCATAACAACATCGCACGTCCGTTTATTTCGTCGACAGTGCGCAAAAGAATTTTCGATTCCATTCACAACTTAGTTCACCCTGGGGTGAGATCAACGAACAAACTCATCACCGAAAAATTCTTACGGCCGCAAATGAACAAGAACACTGCAACTTGGACATAGCAATGCGTACCCTGCCAGCGTTCGAAAGTTACACTTCACAATTACGCACCATTGTCCAAATATTAAATGCCCGAGACACGCTTCGAACACCTGAACATCGACATAGTCGGTCCGCTTCCGCCATCAAATGGCTATAGATTTCTATTAACGTGCATCGATCGATTCACCAGATGGCCAGAAGTCATACCATTCATCGATCATACTGCTGAAAACGTATCATATGCATTAATCGGGCATTGGATATCCCGTTTTGGTGTGCCAACCAGAATCAAAACCAACCAAGGCAGAGAATTCCAATCCGAATGATTCAGTCAACTAAACAAAACTTTGGGTGTGCAACATTTTCGCACAACGGCCTACCACCCGCAGTCCAACGGATTGATAGAACGCTTTCATTGAACGTTCAAAGCTGCACTCAAATGCAAGCAAAATCCAAATTGGTCAGCCGAACTACCAATGATAATGCTTGGCCTATGTTGTGTTTTAAAGACGACATCAAGGCGACACGCGCAGAAATGGCCTACGGACACTTCGCCTTCCATCGGAATTCTTCATTGAAAGCAGAACATCAAACACTGCTAATGATTTCATCAAAAATTTCAAAAACGTGATGAGCAAGATACGACCAACGCAAACTGCACATCATGGGAACGATGTGAAACATTTCATCCACGAAGATTTGGAGCATTCAACACACGTTTTCATCCGCAATGATAGTGTTCACACAACCTTGCAACCTCCGTATGATGGTCCTTTTCTGGTGGTTAAAAGAAATCCGAAATTCTACAAAATAAACATCAATGGACAAAAGAAAAACGTCTCAGTCGATTGTCTCAAACCAGCCTTTTTGGAAACTTCTCAATCGATGCCAAGTGAATCTACAACAATCGTCAATAACCCAACTAATGATACTCCAGCGTACACGACCAGGTCTGTCAGACAAGTCAAATTCCGTCTTAATCAGTAACACTATCATCAAGAAGGGGACTGGTGTAGCATCACTAGCGCATTACGGTCAAACCTTCTCGTAGCTCTAAGAATAAACAACTTAGAATAATTTCATTTTTGCCATCATGTTAAAAACAAAAGTTCATCATAACACACAATTGCAAGTATGCTGGCAACACAATCACACAAAGTAAACATAACAAGTACAGTCTTTCACTAGACAGATTCTCGTGCGGTTGTAATTGAGTCGAATTCTTATTGTTAGATTTTTAGATTAATGTGAAATAAAGTAGGAAAAATATTTCCAAGTGTTTTATTTACAAAATAACAATTTCGTATAGCCGTCGCGATACAGAAAAGTTAAATAGATCTATAAAAGTTAGTCCACTTACATTTTTATCGTTAAAAGTAGTCATTGAAACCCGGTTTGCCCCTCCTCCTTATGCTATCTTAAGTAAAGGTTAACCAGGAACATAAAACAATTTCATCTTTCGTATCAACAGCATTGCGGAAAATAACGACTTGTTAAAGATAAGTGAAGATCTGAAAACTTGTTTTCATATATTTGGTGATACAAATTTTGTATTTTGGCTCATTCTTAATAGAGCTCAAGCCAATTTTACGGTTTTGTAAAAAAAAACTTTCTAGGGGATCCCCCCATATAAAGATGCTATCCCCTAAAGTTTTTTTCATCAAATATGTAGGATTTTCCAATAAGAGGTGTTATTTTGAATAGATCTTTTGATTTAACACCTTGCGACTTCTTCCTTTGCAGCCACGTGAAAGAGAAGATCCATGCCAACAGCGCAGCGTCGATTCAAGACCTCAAAGATAGAATTCGTGTGGCGATCGAGGATATAGGGCAACTACTTTGCGATTTGGTTATGGAAAATTTTATGAAAAGGATATGGTCTTGTAAGCGCGTTGTGGTGATCATTTGCCTGATGTTATTTTCCACTAAGCCTTATCGGTACCGAGGGGGGCGATTGGACACCTTTGATCCGATAAATCAGAAAAAAATCATGCATGTAGGCCTTTATAGGTATAACAACAAAAAATACATAAGAAGTCGAATACGATCAACTTTGTTGGTAATAGTATGATTTATCGATTTTATGTTTTCTTGAATAAAATTTTAACGGTACCCTCAATAAAATTTTGTACACAAATGACTTTTCATAACATTGATCTGCCCTGAAAGTTTCATAAAGATATGATGGTATTTAACGGAGTTATAGCAATTTGAATTTCCCTGTATTACTATGGAACAACATGCGCTGTATTAGTATGGAAACATATGGCTATGGAGCAATGTGCGCTTTTTACCGACTCAGACACTACAGCTTTGCTAGGATTTGCATGGAAATTTCAGGAATGATAGGTATCATGAATCTCTTTGACAGTCGGTTCAGCTAGTGGTATTAGTAATCGTAAACAAAATGGTGGCTGTTTTAAATGCGAAGATTGAATGATTTTGAGGTATTTTTTCCCAACTTCAACGTTTAAGGTGCATGCTTTGGACACTTGATTCAATTTAATGAATGACTGAAGATGATAACCTACAATTAATACTCATATGTGAAACAAGTCGAGGAGGTAGAAGAAAGCTCCCAGCAAAAGGGCTTTATAACCATTCTAGGATTCGAAAAAAGAGGCTATGAATCGATGATTACAGTACAGGGGAGTGGCCCTGATAAAAAATTTCATCAAAGGTAACCGATATGAGTATCAAATGAAAGTTATTTATGGGAGCTTTTCAAAGCAGTTCTTAAACTGCCAGTTTTTGCTTCAGTGGGGGCACAGGGGTGAAATACATGAAAAATGTGTTTCCTCTCTTGTGAATGGACGCCTGTGATCTAAAAAATCTGAAAAAATTATCAAGGGAGATATTTATGAGTATAACGACAAAAAATACCTCAGAAGTCAAAATTCGTTCAACTTTGTTAAGAATAGTATGATCTTCGATTTTCATATTTTCCCCCAATAAAATCATCTCTTACATGTTTCTTGGTTTCATTCGTTGCTGGTGACTGCATTTTGTAAGTTAAGTACAAAACCATTCTGACATGAGCGTAGGTCTGTCTACCCAACTTGTTTTTCACTATTAACGATATACCTTCTTCTTCATAACAAAATATACAGCCGATCATTTATATTAAACAAGTTGGGTAAACAGACCTACGCTCATGTCAGAAGGGTTTTGTATTCAACTTTCAAAATGCAGTCACCAGATTGAATAAAGTCAAGATGCATGTCAATGACGATTTTATTGGAGAAACTATGAAATTCGAAGATCATACTATTATTAACAAAGTTGAAAGAATTTAGACTTCTGAGGTTTTTGTTATTGTTATACTCATAAATATCTCCCTTGATAATTATTTCAGATGTCCATTTCTCCCTTGTGCCCTTTCTCCCTTGTGCCCCCACTGATGCAAAAACTGACAGTTTAAGAACCGTTTTGAAAACTTTCATTTCATACTCATATCGGGTACGTTTGATGAATTTTTTTTCAGGGGCCACTCTCCTGTACTGTTATCTACGATTAATAGCCAATTTTTTCGAATCCTAGAGTTGTTACAAAGCCCTTTTGTTAGAAGCTCCCTCCCGCCTCCTTGACTTGTTTCACTTATGAGTATTAATTGTAGGTACTCAGCTTCAGTCATTCATTAAATTGAATCAAGTGTTCAAAGCATGCACCTTAAACGTTGAAGTTGGGAAAAAATAACTCAAAATTATTCAATCTTCGCATTTAAAACAGCCACTATTTTGTTTTACGATTACTGATACCACTAGCTAAACTGATTCTCAAAGTTATTCATGACACCTATCATTCCTGAAATTTCCATGCAAATCCTAGCAAAACTATAGTGTCTGAGTCGGTAAAAAGCGCATGTTGTTCCATAGCCATATGTTGCCATAGTAATAAATGCAGCGCATATTGTTCCATAGTAATACAGGAAAATTCAAACCGCTATAACTTCGCTAAATATGTTGCAATCTTTATGAAACTTGCAGGGTTAATTGACCTCATAAATAGACATCTGTGTACTAAATTTCATTGAATTGAAGGGTACCGTTAAGATTTTATACAAGAAAACATAAAATCGATAAATCATACTATTACTAACAAAGTTGAGTGAATTGCGACTTCTCACGTATTTGTTGTGATTGTACTCATCAAGGCCTACATTCTTGATTTTTTTCAGATTTTTCGGATCACAGGTGTCCAATCGCGAGGGGGGGGGGACACAAATTTTTCGTGTATTTCCCCTCCCTGTGCGCCCCTCGAAGCAAACTTTGCCAAACTAAGACCTGTTTTGAAAAGTTCTCATCAAGACCTTTCATTTGATACCCATTGCGGCTACCTTCAGTGAAATTTTTTTTTCGGGGGGTCACTCCCCTACATGGGGAGACCCCCCTTAAATACCTTATAAAATTTTTTAGTAGTTGAACTTTGAAGAGATCACCACGTTACACCTGTATACGAAATTTGATGCTTCTAGCTTAAGTAGTTTCCGAGAAAAACTGCTGTGACACACGGACGGACGGACGGACGGACGGACGGACGGACGGACGGACAGACAGACAGACGGACAGACGGACAGACAGGACGCGATTTTAGAAGGGTTTTGTAAAATTATTTTACAAAACCCTAAAAATGGCATTTTTCTTTTGATATCAAAATAACACCTCTTATTGGAAAACCTTATAATTTAATAAAGTATTAAATAGAAGCTCTTACTAAAATCTTTGGAAATCCATTGTTAAAAATTCAATATCAACAACGGAATAGGCAAGGGAAGCGGAAGAACATGTCAAAACGGTGTCTCCCCTCATGATTGGACACCTGTGGACCAAAATGTCAGGAAAAAATTGCAGAGGTAGTTCTTGATGACAGAAACAACGAAAAATTCTCTAAAAGTTAAATCATTAAACTTTTATTAGTAATAGTTTGATTTATCAATTTTGCAGTTTTAGAATAAAATCGTAAGGCTACCATTAAATTCATTCAATGTATATAGATCGTTATTTATAATTCTAATCAAACAGGAAAATTTCAGATGGATTGAATAATATTTAACAAAGTTATGGTAGTTTGAATTTTAATATATTACAATAACAACAATGTATGATTGAGGGGGAAAATATTCGCTCCTAATTGACTTAAAAACTATAACTTGTTAAAATTTGCATGAAAACTTGGAAAGGACTAGTGACATCAGTAATTGGATATAACTCAAATTGTCGGTCGTTTCAAATTAGAATATTCAGTTAATTTGTTTCATGTTCCCCTATTTTCAACATTTTCAGCACATACACGCTATTGACTCTTGATGAAAGCTTGTATTTTATGGGTGACAAAACCATGATAGTAGTTCTATTTATTTGAAAAAATCAACTCACAAACTAGTCGTCCCATTATAAGTCAAATAAATAACTACAAATTAACGAATTCAAAATATGAAAGAAATTAGAGAAAAAAGATCACAATTCAATTATATCAAAAATTAAGACTTATATGAGTATTTATGAATTTGATTTTTCATAAAAATTTTGAATACGCGAAGAGACTGTGGTAGAGGACGAAGACTTCGCTGGTTGTGCATACGAGGTAAGCGTAGTAAGGGAAAGTGGAAGTAGATGTTAGTATGTGCATACTGAACCTGAAATTGAAGTGAGGGTCTATTAGGGCGAACAGCGTCGTATGTATTAATTTGCCTGCATATACTTAGAGGTAAAAGACTATGATGGAGCTTGAACAAAAGATATTCGTCAAGGTAAGATCGTCTGGACTCTAGAGTAGAAGGGTTCAAAATATGTAGTCAGTCATCGTAAGGGGAGTAGGAAGGTTGAATGTGAAGAATACAGACTGTGTGAATCTGTGTTGAACTGACTCAATAGCATCTATGTGCTTCCTGTGGCACGGACTCCGAATTCGGGAGCAATACTCCAAATTTCTACGTGCTATAGTGAGAAAAAAAAGACACAAACATGATGTGATATCTTGGGATGATGAAGCGTCTCGTAAAATAAACCTAGTTAAACGAGAGGTTTTCTTAATAATTAGAGCAATGTGGACATCAAATTTCAATTCACAATCAAAAAGCACACCAAGACCCTTAAAGGAGGTAACATTACTCAAAGGGATACCAACAAGCCTATACGTTGAGAGAAGATGATATTGTTTAACAGGAGAATGTCATCTGATGGCCTTTGGAAAGATTTAAGTAGAGATGGCTTGATTCACACCAGTCACTAAGACGCTGAAGATCGGTTTAGCCCTTACACGCACATAGTATTTAAAAAAACTCAACAGAGTTTAAGCCAGGTAAAACTTTTTATTTGGGTCCACTTAAACCTAAAATTATGAAATAATCAATTTAATTTTCAATTTTTTATGTTTTTTAACACGGGACAAATGTGTCCCAGTATGCATCAAAGGTTGAGTCAGCTCTACACTACATTTTAAATCCCCACTTGACGGGGTTATTTTTTACGTACTGTTTCATTATATTGTGAACTTTAAATTTGACCATGTGTCCATCGATCGCCTGGAATTTCGTGTTTTGAAAGCACTCATTAAAGTGGTTTAAGACTGGTTGAATCTTATACGCTCTATCATGAAAATGTTGAGTTTTAGATGGTTCATTATTATTATTGTTAAAGTTTAAATTTCTTTTTATCCCCTCAAACCGATTGAGTGCCATTATATTTGCGATTTAAGGATCTGAGGACCAATAGCTGCGGAACGTAGGCAAGATATGATATCCCATCGCATAGTTCATCTCTAAGAAAGCCTTCACCTCTGCGCTAGGGAGAGCGAAACGTCTTCCATTTCGATATGCATATCGTTCTGATTCAGGAACAATAATATTGTTAACTGCTCATCAAAATTTGTCACTGCATTGAAAATTTTTATTGGGGTAAAAGATGAGGTAATAGCTCTATCTAAAACATTTATTTTGCCGTGGTTATATCCTTCTTGATCAAGGATAGGAGGCGGAACGTAGGAATTTTTCTTCCAATTCAAAGACAATGTAAAATTTATATGATTAACCTTCTTGATTTTTTCCTATCTTTGTGTCCCGATCTTTAGATTTTCATTAACATTCGGTAAAATACTGGGTTCAATTACAACGGTGGAGACACTTCCATCAATGTCTTGTTCCAAAAACTGTTGTCTTCCTCTTCGAATGTTAATCCATCCTTGTCATCACTGTTGTCAGCCACTAAAAGCTCGAAAATCTCACAACCCGTTAGTGCAAACTCTGTGTTTCTTCTTGTTGACATATTCTGAAACAAATGGATCAAATTCCGAACTATATTTCAGAAAAAGTACTTATATAAACACAGAAAATATCACAAAACAGGTATTAAGTCATGTTATGAAGTATCATCAAGAGACTCCGTTCGTGCATACTGGGACAGCCGCGTCCCTTTACAACTATTCTTAAGAACTATCATATTTAGGTTCTAGGATTTTGAAAATATACATGCAACACACAGAAAACTTACCAATGAATACATTCATTAAACACTTCTTGATATAAAACTCGCCAATTATTTTGAAAATCAGAATATTGAACAAATTTATAGTCGACTAAAAACTGACAGATGTGCGCTAATACATTGTCTATCTAATCAGTTTCTTTTTGGTGCTGCCAATGGGAATATATTAGAGCATTTTATTGAGTTTGTGAATACAACTCACAAATTGATTTGATTGACTAAGTTCAGCGTAAAATTGAAAATGGAACAGGGGACAAATGAGTGCCATATGCGGAAAAGGGTTAAAGGATATCCGCGTCTAACTCGAAAAATCTTGAAGTCATCAGCATAAAACAGACAGGGGGTTGTGATAATTGAAAATATATCATTGACAAAAAGTAAAAATAGTATGGGGCCAAGTATTGAACCCTGCGGAACTCCTGAGATCGGGTGAAAAGAAGAGGAGAAGCAAGAGTTAAAAGTAACTCCACATTGACGATTCAGGACATAGGAGAGAAGCCACGAATAGAGACAAAAAGAAGCATTGAACCCTAAAAGTTTCTCAAATAGAAGAGAGTGATCCACTGAGAGAACTCTTTAAAAATAACGTCCACTTGTTGTTGCTGATCGAGGACAGCTGCAATATGATGGATAAAAAAAGTTAATTTGTAAGAAGACAAAAACATGCTGCTGATCTACTAAAGATGGGAGCACAAGTGGATACAGCAGATCAAAAACGATCTTTTTGGAATTTTGCCGTAACAGGGAAGAAGGGAAATGGGACAATAATTTGAGATGATAATACGATCACCAGAATTCATTGGGAAGGAAAAACCCCAAAGGATAAATGCAAATTAAAAATAATTGAAAGTGGACCAAAAAGTGAAGACGATAAAGATTTGACTAGAAAATTTGGAACGCCATCAGGGCCCATACTGGTACTGTTGTTAAGATTATTTAAGAGCAACTCAACCTGCAAGGGGATTGGTTGAAGGAAGGGGAATGCTTAGCCCTGCCGAAAAAGGAAGAAAAATACAGAGTAAGAAGCGAAGAGTTCACAAGATTCTTGAGGAGTAGACGATGTCACGCCATCTAGACTAAAATTATCAGGGGCATGACGAGAGGTCCTTAATGATTTTACGTACGACCAGAACGCACGAGTTTGATTCGACATTAATGTAGTTTCAATGTGGTTAACATATGCGTGAAGTACAGATTTGGCGATTTTCTTGGCCGCGGTATGGTGCTCTTTGAATTTAGCAAGGTCAATTGGAAGAGCACTGGATAAGAACTTTCTGCGGGCAGCATCTTCAGCTTTAATTGCAATGGCAACATCTGAATTAAACCAAGGAGCATCTTCAGGTCTTCTTGCTGGAAACACAGGAGTAAATTGCGAGATTAAGGACGAAAGAAACATATAGAGCTTATCAACACAATCTTCAGTGTGAGAATTGCCGAAGAAGGAATACGAACTCACGGCATAAAGGCTAGCTTCCATACTCGATAAATCGGCTTTTAAAAAATTAAAGTGGGAAGATGAGGAATCCTTCAAAGAACGAGAAGTTATGGTGGCAAGCTAAACAAGTTGGGTAAACAGACCTACGCTCATGTCAGAAGGGTTTTGTATTCAATTTACAAAATGCAGTCACCAGATCGAATCAAATCAAGAAACATGTCAAAGACGATTTTATTGGAGAAAATATGAAATGCGAAGATCATACTATTTTTAACAAAGTTCAATGAACTTCGACTTTTGAGGTTTTTGGTATTGTCATACTCATAAATATCTCCCTTGGTAATTATTTCAGATGTCCATCCGCGACGGAGGAAACACATTTTTCATGTATTTCCCCCCTGTACCCCCACTGAAGCAAAAACTGACAGTTTAACAACTGTTTTGAAAAGCTCCCATGAAAACTTTCATTTCATACTCATACCGGCTACGTTTGATGAATTTTTTTTCAGGGGCCACTCTCCTGTAATGAAATCATCGATTCGTGGCCAATTTTTTCGAATCCTAGAATGGTTACAAAACCCTTTTGCTAGGAGCTCTCTCCCACCTCCTTGACTTATTTCACTTATGAGCATTAATTGTAGCTACTCATCTTCAGTCATTCATTGAATTGAATCAAGTGTTCAAAGCATGCACCTTAAACGTTGAAGTTGGGAAAAAATAACTCCAAATTATTCAATCTTCGCATTTAAAACAGCCACTTTCTTGTTTTACGATTACTGATACTACTAGCTGAACCGATTCTCAAAGATATACATGACACCTATGATTCCTGAAATTTTCATGCAAATCCTAGCAAAACTGTAGTGTCTGAGTCGGTAAAAAGCGCATGTTGTTCCATAGCCATATGTTGCCATAGTAATACATGCAGCGCATATTGTTCCGTAGTAATACAGGAAAATTCAAACCGCTATAACTTCGCTAAATATGATTCAATCTTTATGAAACTAGCAGAATAGATCAATCTTATAAATAGACATCTACGTACTGAATTTTATTGAATTTAAGGGTACCGTTAAGATTTTATTCAAGAAAATATAAAATCGATAAATCATACTAATACTAACAAAGTTGAGTGAATTGCGACTTCTCACGTATTTGTTGTTGTTGTACTCACCAAGGCCTACATCCCTGATTTTTTTCAGATTTTTCGGATCACAGGTGTCCAATCGCGAGGTGGGGGGACACAAATTTTTCGTGTATTTCCCCTCCCCGTGCGCCCCTCGAAGCAAATTTTGCCAAACTAAGACCAGTTTTGAAAAGTTCTCATCAAGACCTTTCATTTGATACCCATATCGGCTACCTTCAATGAAATTTTTTTTTCGGGGGGTCACTCTCCTATATGGGGAGACCCCCCTTAAATACCTTATAAAATTTTTTTGTAAATGAACTTTGAAGAGATCACCACTTTACACCTACATACAAAATTTGATGTTTCTAGCTTAAGTAGTTTCCGAGAAAAACTGCTGTGACACACGGACGGACGGACGGACGGACGGACGGACGGACGGACGGACGGACGGACGGACAGACGGACAGACGGACAGACTGGTCGCGAAACTAGTAGGGTTTTGTAAAATTATTTTACAAAACCCTAAAAAAGAGTGGTGGATGGTGGGGATCAGGTTTGTTAAAGGATGAGAGTGCCATTGATGTGGAAAGAGAAGAAAGTGGCAACTTGGAAAGAACAAAATTAAGCAATTTGTTATTGGCATTAAGACTAGTGTTCTATTGTGTGAAAGAACAGAGGAAAATAAAAGAGGAAAGAGCAAAAGGCGCACTACCGCCAGAGGTTGAAGGGAAACGAGCATATACTCGTATGTAGCTCGAGACAAACAATAGCAAGACATTTCCAAGGGAAATGATACGAAGAAGGAAAGAGCACAATTATACACCCAATAGGTAAAGATGGAGTGAAATCATCACAGGAAACATGTATGCCCATTCGAATGCCTATACCGTCAGACTTACCAGAAGCAGCAGGTCTCTATCTCTGCGAAAGATTACATAGTTCGGGAGTAGCTCACTATTACTAATGTTACCTGTTAGCCATGTTCCCGTTAGGCAGATGATATTATTCAGAAAAAGAATGGAAGAAACGCGAATTTTTGTAGTCTTAGTCCTCAGGCCACAAACGTTTTGGTAACAGCAAGTTAAGAATGAATTACGAGGCTTAAGATATGTTTCTTCTGGGGGAAAGGATGGTTCCGATTACGAATCAGAGGGAACTTTTTGACGAATATGCCAGGGAGCTGAAATTTCTATCAAGCAAGATACCTAGGTTAGCTGGAACAGTAATTTTGAAGGACGCAATCAATCTGTTCGTCTTTCCATCAGGCGTAAGCTTGGTGCACTGGAGCAACTCTGGACTAGAGTTCATTTTGTACTTTATATGAGCGATGATGTCTTCAACTGGTGTGCTTTATTCTAATCTCGTAAGAAATATTTGTAGCCGGGGGGAGGGGGGAATATAGCACGCAGTGGGGTGCCAGGTTTCATCGCAATAATGTTTGTCGTCATATCGTCTCCAGGTGAGGGCCCCCAGCAGGCAGATGTAGATTAATTCGGATCAGCATAACTTTGAGCTACAAATCTTATAACAGAGGTCTCAGGTGGGCACTTTGGGTTAATCCCGATACCAACTAAATGTTGCGGTGTTATGAAGCAGGCTGCAAAAGCTGAGGTTGCTGCTGATTAGATGTCAATTGCAGATATTTTGGCTATGCTTGTTGCTGTAGTTGTGGTACATAATGATGGTGCTCTTAGAAACCAGGTGACAGATGCTGTTGGTTTTTTTTAGAATAGTTCCCTTGCTGGAATCAACTGCAGTACTTACATCAGAGTTCTTGGCAGCTGAAGTAGAGCTTAATTTTGGTGATAGTGCAGGAGAATTGTTTACTGGGCCTGCCCTATCGTTGATGGAAAATGTACATACTTTGCTGCAAATTTAGTATCAAGATAAAAATTAATTAAATCTAAAGAGTTCATAATTTTGATGATAATTCATTTCTATGTTTAAAAATGGTGGTGGTTCAAATATGCGATTTTATCAGATTTTCATGGCCCTCTAGCAGCCATATTTTTTAACGAATCGTTAAGAAACTTGGAATTTTGGATAATTGTACTGAGTTCTTGTATTACTAAAATCGGATGCAAAAAAACTAAAGTCAAAAACTTTAAGCCTAATATTTTTAGCTGCCATTTTACTAAAAATCGAATACTTTTGCCCTGTCTAGAGCGAAACTCCGATTTGAATGAGATTTGGCACATGGACTGATGTGACCCTAAGACACAAACATTTTAGAAATACGAAAATCAAATGCGTGAATTCAAAATGGCGGCACCCAAAGGTCAGAAACTAAGCGCAATGCGCTATTTTAGTAGCAACTGAAATAATGAATATTTTTCCTGGAATCGCTTTTGATGGCTTAACTTGGAGATATTTGCCCAACAGACTATTTTCAGAGTATGTTAAAATATTTTAACAATATTCTACAGAAAATGCCATCTATCTGTCTGTCCGTCTGCCTCCAAGTTGGAACTGATCTGGTCATTCAAAGGGATGCAACTACTATTGTTAGGTTGTCGTCTCCGATTCCAGTGAAGCTGACGGGGACTGGCGTTCCCGAGGGTACCCGAATCGCTTATTAAAAATACTAGGGCAGGAACTTGACCCAAAACATAGTGGCTTTGTAGATGTTCGATAACAAGATCAACTCATTGATGCGAACCTCAACCCTGGATGTATATTCAGGTACCACGGGCAGCTGATGAGCCCTCATCTTCACAGGATCAGCTGATTGGTTGCGGCCCTTCGGTGAGTATCGTGGTGGCTTATGGTTAAAAACAAGGTTGGCGTTGACCTTATACTGTCAGATATAGCTGGGTTTTGGATCTACCAGTATGAAAATTGGGAGTTCCCTCAATGTAAACTGGCACCGAACTTGGGGGAGAATGATTGGCGCTTAAAACAATCGCAGTCTAATGGTGACCGTGAGGTTAGGTCCACAAAAGGCAGGTACTCACGTTAATCACGCAACTCATGTCCATCCGTGCGCCACAGCCAGTTTCCTCGCAAACCACATAAACTAGAGTGATGAAATTTTCCACGTAGATCAAAAGTGGTGTTTTCTCAAAAGTTTCAATGCAAAAAATAATATTTTAAGGCGTTTAAGGCAGTCTCCCATCATAGCGGGGTGACTCAAAAAATTTTTTTTTACCAAAGGCAACCAATATGAATGTGAAATAAAAGGTTTTGGTGAAAACTTTTCATAACAGGGCCTAAACAAGAGGCATTTGCAAGGAATGGTTCAGAGTGAGGGGAAGGTACAAAAAATTGTGCCTTTATCTTCAGACAGAAAAATCTTAACAAATCACGAGAGCAGATCTTCATGAGTGCAAGGCCAATAAATACCTCAGAAGTTAAAATTCGATCAACTTTGTTAACAATAGTACATTTTATAAATCTTACGTATATAAAATCTAAGGATGACCCTTGAATTTGCCAAAAATTTGTATGACAACTTTCTGATGTTAAATGCTTTCTGAAAGCTTCATGAAAATCGAGCCGTATGCAGCCAAGCTATAGATGATTAAAATTTATCAATTACAACAACAATTGCACGTGATACTGTGTAAATACACGTTCGCAAAGAACCATATACTACAGATATGAAAGAGTTTAGATAAAAACTTTAGAAATATTTGAAAACATTGACATGTTATCAGGGCTACTCAAACACTGAGGCTACCAGACTGAAAATAAAATAGCGAAAAATTAAAACACATCATAACTTTATATTATTTTGCCGAGCTCAATTTATGTGATTTAAATTTTGATATACAGAAGAAGTTCTTTGATTTACTAATTATTTTACAATACCCTTCTGGTATGACTTCCCTGCTACTTTTACTTGCCCTTAAACAGTGATTGGCTTTCAAAGTGGGGGCGATAAAATAACTATTTACTTTCAAAACCAAGGGTGCCTACCAGAAATTTGCGTTTCCGGCTAGTGGTGCCAACGAGATTTTTTTCAAATGACCTTCTCATTAGTTTTTTAAAATTAAATTTATTTACAAACGTCAATTTAAAATTCATTCGAAAATAATTAAAACTGACTGACGGAGATCCAAGGAGACATTCAGTCATAAAAGGATATTCTACAAGTTAAGGGGAAAGAAGATATTGAAGGATATTGTCTCGAATCTCGCTTCAAAGGCAACGGGATAGAGAAGCCTGATAGCTTAAGCCATTGAATAGAAATTTCATGTCCTTAAGCAACAATGACGGGCGAGAAATCAAAACGAAAAAAAACTAAGTTACAAATGTTATTATTAGCCTAGATCGAAGAGATAGTTAACCATAATAAAAAGCTGAAGTGAAAAAACCACAACATGGAGAAGAGCCAGAAAGAATATCAAGAACTAAAGCTAAGGATCCATTTGTTAGAAGAATTAGTTGGAAAATTCACGTTTAACAAGGAAAAAGATATGATCATCAAGGAAGAAAAGGAAAAAACTAAAAGCCACCGATTGAAATACCAAAGCAAAGAAATTGCAAAAAAAAATGTCCTCAGCGCCACCGATTGAAATACCAAAGCAAAGAAATTGCAAAAAAAATGTCCTCAGCGTAAACAAAACTAACGATACTTCAAATTATTATGTATATATAAAAAAGGGAGAAAAAATCAACAGTTACGTCTGCTGGTCCATCAGCCAATGCTAATAAGAAATAAGGAAGAGCCCCGACAATATTTGTAATTGGGAAAAGTAGCAAAAGCATGGTTGGGCTATAGTCAGCTTAAAATAAATTAAGTAATTTTGAAACATAAAGAGTGACAGCTGAAAAACTTACCACCAAAATCGAGCCACTGGTTTTTGCACAGCAAAAGTGCTTTAAATTTTGGAGAGGTTTCTCACTTTATGCGCACCTCGAGACCGAGAATAACTAGACCTTTTTATTGAAGGTGAGGCAAGGATATAAGTCGGTCTCCTTCAGGTGCTCAAAAAAACTGCATCTGAACTGCAGCTAAAAATTTTGCAACAAGAAGATTAACTGTCGAAAATAAAAATTTGCTTTTTTGCTAGGCTGAACTTCCAGCAACAGCAGTCCAAGTATCCTTCAACAATTAAGGAACTTGAACTGTCTGGTGTTGACGTGACAGCATCTTCAGAGAAAAAAGTCAAGCAGTGCTACAGGTGTCAAGGGTTCGGTCATTCAGCTGCATATTGTGCCATGAAATAGAAATGTGTAAAATGTAAAAATGTTCATACCCCCTAGCGGGTGCAAACTAGCTCAAATGGCATCAAAAGAAAAACTAGATTGTGTGAACTGCAGTGTATTCGATCATCTAGCATCGTATCGAGGATACCCCTAATATCAAGATGTTAAAGTCCGATTCAACATAAAACAAATAAAGCGTTTTCCATTAAGGGCCTAACAATTTTGTCTACTGACAAAACACAGAAAAATTTGAAATATTAAGTTCAAATTTATTATGAGTGTAGTACAAACATAACATTTTATGAATGATTTCAGTCATATGACCACCACGAAAAGGTTTACAGCGGTCGACTCTTTAGACTCAATTTTCCACCACTCTCGTACACATTTCAACCGGAACGTTGGTAATTTCACGTTGGATGTTGTCTTTAAGCTCATCTAAAGTTGCTGGCTTGTTGGCACAGACCAGTATCTTAATACAGCCCCATAAAAAGAAATCTAATGGCGTTAGACCGCATGAACGAGGCGGCCATTCGACCAGATCATTTCTCGAGGCAACACGTTCACCAAATTTGCCTTTCAATAAATCGATTGTGAGACGTGCTGTGTGGCTTATGGCATCATCTTGTTAAAACCACATATCGTCAATGTCAAGATTATTCAATTCTGGCCAGGAATAATTTTCGAAACATAACACGATAGCTCTCTCCATTGACGGTAACATGACGATCGTTTTCATCCACGAAAAATTACGGCCCAATTACACCTTCGGCATGAAAACCGCATCAAACAGTAATTTTTGCAGATTAAACGGTATCTCATGAGCCACATGTGGGTTTTTAAGTGATTAATAATGCATATTTTGCTTATGAACAAAGCCATTGGGCTATAAATGAGTTTCATCGCTGAAGATGATTTTTCGATGAAATTTTTCACCTTCTTCAATCTTGACCAGAGTGCAATTTGAGAAGTTTCGGTCTTTTTAATGATCAAGTGGCTTTAGTTCTTGAGTCAATTTGACATTGTAACCATGTTGGCCTAGATATTTTTGCAAAATATACCACAGTGTCGTTTGAGCGATGCCTAATTCTTGGGAATGACGTGGAATCGACTGATTTGGCTAATTTTGAATCGATGCACTTACGGCTGTGATATTTTCTTCCCTCCAAGCAGTACAACATTTTTTAGCGTCGAAACGTCCAAAAGTGAAAATTCGGACTCAGAATTATCCACTGTAGCTCACACATCCTATCGGGTGGGACGATTATCACGGCCAATAATTGGAGTAAGCGCTCTTAAAGTTGCGACCATCAACTCACAATTTCGGTAGTAAAATTTAATAATTTCCAAACGCCACTGGCTAGTGAACTTTCATATAATAAAAATATTGACTTTAGCTAAGATTTGTCTGTGGCTTGCCTAAAATATTTTCATCTTATCTTAAATTAAAAGTTCGTAAGATCACAAAGGTGAAAAAATATCTTATGAAGTATTAATTAAAGGCTTTTTAGGGTTTTGTAAAATAATTTTACAAAATCATACTAAAATCGCGATCTGTCTGTCCGTCCGTCCGTCCGTGTGTCACAGCAGTTTTTCTCGCAAAGTACTTAAGCTAGAAACACCAAATTTTACACACAGGTGTAAAGTGGTGCTCTCTTGAAAGTTCAGCTACAAAAAAAATGTATGAGGTATTTAAGGGGGGTCTCCCCACATAGGGGAGTGGTCCCCGAAACAAAAATTTCATCAATGGTAGTCAATATGGGTATCATATGAAAGGTATAAACGAAAACTTTTCAAAACAGGTCTTGAACGGACATTTTTTGCTTCAGAGGGTGCACACGAAGGGGAAATACACGAAAAATTTGTGTACCCCCCCCCCCCTCGCGATTGGACACCTGTGATCCGAAAAATCTGAAAAAAATCGTAGAGGTGAATATTTATGAGTACAACAACAACAAGTACCTCCGAAGTCGAAATTCACTCAACATTGTTAATAATAGTATGATATTCGAATTTCACATTTTCTCCAATAAAATCGTACAGGTACCCTTAAACTCAACGAAATTCGACATTCGAGTAGTTACATATAAGGACCTAATACTTTGCAAGTTTGATGAAAATCCAATCATATTTGCAGAAGTTATAGCCATTTGAAATTTCTGCAACTACAACAATAATCGGTTTTGGTTTTTTATGGATTTCTCATCGGTTCAGACACTGCGATTTTGATTTGATCTTCTTAAAATTTCCAGATAAGATTCATAATAATACATATTTTTGGAATTCATGATTTAAGTGATTTTTGTTAGTTTGGAACAAAATGGGGACAATTGAAAATGGAGAAACAATCAGTTTTCTTTTAAATATGCACATCTCTTTGACATGTTTCTTGACTTAATTTGTTGCTGGTGACTGTATTTCGGAGAGGTTGGGTACAAAACCCTTCTGACATGACCGTGTGTCTGTTCTCCTGACTTGTTATTTAATGGTTAATTCCTTTTTAAAAAACTATCAACGAAATCAATTAGACGAGTACAAAACTACTTCATTTATTTGTTGATTGTAAAGAACTTATTTTTATTCATTATACGAGTAGGTCTGCCAATAATGTCCACCTTCTAAGTGATAAAAATCAGCTAAAGAATTAATTCTACAAGATCACTTCACTCCTTCATCTGACCAATTCACCTACCCCAAAATATAATCAAATTACAAATGACCCATCTGAACTTGGGAGTTAATTTGTCCGAACCGAATATCTTGGAGATATTTTCAATACAATTCTATCGACCATAATAGATAATCACACTTAACCCTCGATATAACATACACTTTGCTATTGCGATTGATAAAATTTATCTTGACTTTTCTATCGTCAAACGGAAATCCTGCCGGCTGATAAAGAAAACCAATCACAAAAGCTTTTCCGAATAAATTCGTTTCTCCTAATTTGAGAGATTACAGGCAATCTTAAGATTTATGTCACCATTACGAATGAGCATTGTGTTCGACTAGGAATTGTGTTAAGGAAAGTATTTTGTAACTTGTCGTGTGTGCCATAGAGACTAAACCATAGATGGGGATTGTGTAACAATGATGTGGTGGTGTGTGTTAATACTGTATATTTACGTTTCCAATCAACACCAATGCCTATTGCCATTAACCTCTTGTTTGAAGAGGATTGAATGTTTTCCTGGGAAAAAGAGTTGTTCACTAATCCTGCGTAAATAGAAATCGTAACAAATGGATATTGATCGAATCGAAATTACCAGGAATGATATTTACAGAATTAGATTTGAGGCTACAGTGATTGATATTTGAGCGGCTTCCATCGTTTTTCTTTTAAAAGGATTTTTCGGTTTATTGTTTCCCTTGAGCAATAAAGTAAGTTTCCGGTTATTGTAAGCTAGAAACCTTTTAAATCTGATTTGAAGTTAAAGATCTATTTCTATTCTTCAGTACCAAACTTTACAGATTCACGAGTGTTTTTACAGAGCAAGATGAAAACCAATCAAATTACTTAGATAAAGAAACTTATAGAGAGAAAATGCAAAACTACGAGAAACTTTTCTATGAATAATGCGAAATACTCATCAATATTGTCTAGAAAGTTTTATCAAACTAGTTAGACTGCAGTTATTTATGAACTACGAAACTTTTGTATTTTGTGTTGACTACGAGCCAAAACATTCTCCAGTAATTTAGAACTCTGGTTGGAATTCATCTTCATAAAGGAAAATTTTGTAGTGATTTATAAGCTCATAAACAGAAATAGTATAATGCACTTTCCAAGTATTTTGCTTTGAGAAAATGATGATGATGACATTATGATATAAATGAACAGCTTTATCTAAAACAAATCATGGTAAGTTCTCTTCGAATTTGTCAGAGATAAGTAGAAAGACCTAGATTGAGTTTTGCTGATTCTTCTAAGCCCTTAAATAATTTGCAATGTTCCTCTTGTCTTTAAAATAAGAGAAATGCTCTTCACGCAGAATTATTAGGCAGGGAAAAATTAAAAAAGTAATCGTATTTCACTTTGAAACCCGAGATATACAAACAATATGAGTCCTATGCCACAGTCTTAATAACATGTTGGCGAGTTGATACAAGCATTTTACATTTCCTAGGCTTTTTGGTATAGTTATTTTTGTTTGAGTCTTTGTACTGTTGACTATTGAATGGAAATCAAATGTTTTAAATACTTCAAGGTTAATCCAAAAGTAAGTGAGTTTTAGCCCTTAAGCATGTAATGTGACGCCTACGCCCGGGAATCGAAGTGATTCCGATCCCGAACCCTTGCACCCGGCCAGATGGGTATGACCTCGAAATGCAAGCGGACTTCATCTTTCGTGCGGATATCGTTGCGCAGAAAATATTTTTTTTTCTCTCCAAATATTTAGATCTGTGGATTTAAATATTTGAAACATAATATTAATCAAAACCCCGACACATTTCGAGGCATATCCATCTGGGAATGCCCCCCTCCACCGTTGCCATCAAAACACTATGCCACTGGCGACAAATAAAAATGCACATTGCCGCCATGTGGCGTTCCATTCCGCACATCTGTTTTGTCGGTGGTTGTCGGATTGACAGTCCGACGCCACGAGGAAAAAAACGGCGGGAAAATCTACGCCAATGATAGCGTACAATCGATGTCGACGACTTTTTTTATAACTAAAACAGTTTTCAACTCTCCTCTATAATTTATTTATAATAGAGCGAATGTGTCATACAATCGCATTATACGTCTTAGTTTCTGCACTTGATTATTGTGTGTATTTTCTACGTGTGATTTTTCCCTGTTTTGCAATCGCGGATTTGTGAGAGAGCACTTTCTTATTCTGGCGACTGGACGAACGATTGATGATATTCCCGCTTCCAAAGATTTGGGTACACCGTTTGTAATTTATAAATATAAAAATGGAATATTTGTACCATTTCAGCAACTTTATTTTCATAATGTTACGCATTTTTGCCTGTTCATAAACGATGGCAGAAGTTTGTGCTACTTGTTGCATGTACAAATCCAGAAGTCAGATACCGGCGATATGATGGACGATCTTTTGTTTTATCGAACGTCCAATTGACGAGCGGTTCTTTCGGTCAAGGAGTTGTGGTTATGCGCACTTTTGAAGATCATAATGATTCATAGGTTGCCATGGAACGAAACAATGCCTATCAGTATTCAAGACGCGGCCAAGCGCCTGGGCTGACACGGAGGCCGCCCCAACAGCCGCGCGAAACCATCAGACAACAGGACGAGTTAATTCGATACATCAAGGAGGCTTGGAATCAGGTGATCGTTCAATTGTTTTGATTTTCCCCTCATTCCCCAAATCAACCAATATATGTCCGTGAGTACGCTCCGTAGCGAAACCATAACGAATCTATACCATTTCCAGTATTATACTCGTATGCTTAAAGTTCGATTTGATAGAATAACATTTTAACGTGTGCTCGAGAATCGAAAATCAAAATCGACATACGGAAAGTTTAATATCTTTCTACATACCGACTGTTGGCATAATTTTATAGTTTTCCGTTCCACGCAACTGTGTTGCATAATAACTGGACCGAGCTGTCTGCTGACTCATTTTGTTTATACTTTACCTATCGCTCAAGCATTCACACAGTATTCGGTTCTTGTCAGTTCAGTTTATTCGAAAATTCAACAAGCAACTACACAGATCATGTAGGCAAGAGTAATCAAGTTTACTTTCGCATGGATGTTTGGTTCTCTTCCATCCATTCTGGATTGCAAGCTTACTGCGATATGCATAGGTTTGCGCACACAGAATAGGTGATTTTCGTCAAGCAAAATTAGACAAATGTAACTGAAAAGCAAAATCGTAATATACAAAAATGATGATCATAGTCTTTGAAATAAGGAAGAACCGCGGGAAATAAAATAAAACGAAGGTTTTAACATGTTAACTAGTAATTTTAGGACGCAAAGTGAACTAGTAAGAGCATTAACGTTGATTAATTGCATAAATAAACGCAGTTTCGTGTCAGTGTATTAGGGCTGTATGAATTTTTAGCGTGATATATATAAAAAGACTTTAGAAGGATGCATGTAGTTCATTTAATTGTCTTTCTCTGACAACTGATGTTCATATAAACACGGTAATTGGTCGCGGCTTTTCGAATTAAGTCACAGTTTTTTTTTCTAATACTATTTCTAGTGTTATTTTGTATAGAAGTTTGTCATTTATATCAATATTTTTAATAAGTATATCATAGTCGATTGGATATTAGGTTCCATGATGTTAGTATAGACGATAAGATAATAAGTTTGTAATTGTTTTTTTCTTGTATTTACGCATCATTTATTATTATGCATTGCAAGATATGATTTAACGTTCATTTTCCATTTTAAGCATAGCTAACAATCATCAAATTACCTTTTTTTTTGCGGAAAAGTTATTCGTTTCAAATAAAATTTATAAATTTAATTCTGAGGATAAAAGATATGTTGATTTCTGGCTACAAAACAAAGAAAAAAATGTATCCACAAACATCTTGTTATTCCAAGTTTGTCGAAAAAGTATGCGCATCCTTTTTTGAACGACCCCAAATTTTTGCTTTTGTGTCATTATATATTATACTTCACATGTTGAAGGAGGAATTTTAATATATATACATACATACCTATTAAAATAATAATTTAGTAGTCAAAGGGTAGACTAATAAGTTGTTGAATGCGGAAATATTACTTATTATGAGAATATGTAAACATTTTAAAATACAATGTAAGAGCAAATCAGAATGTAATTAGCAATCAGTTCTTAGTCGAACTAGAAGAGTGTGAATGAAGAAAAAAAAAACAATAATCTTCATTAATGTATTACTGAAAAAGGAATCGTTCCTGGCGTATCCGAAAATGAGAATACATTTTATTCTAAATGCTTGGTAGATCCCGTGTGCAGAAGTACGTATTATGTAGGCATAGTTTACCAGGAAAATATAAAATATTAAGAAAATAGAAAGGGAACAAATGCAAAACTTGATCATTTTTGAGAATCTTGGCGTCTTGAATATTTTATCGAGTCGTAATATACTGACAATACAATGAAGTTAAATACAAGAAAACCTTTAATATATTGTGAATAAAAGAAAATCTTACAATGATCAGTAGCATCTAAATATTTAATTTTTTTTATCTATGTTGAATTTTGAAAGTGTGCTCAAGTTCTGAAATTTTCCAAAAATGTTTCATATATCATTTATTCATTGTAATTTTCCGTAATTGTCATTTATGATAAAGAAAGTGAAATAAATATGAACAAAAGGGCCATTAAAAAAAAAAATTTTTAATTACATTATTTTTATGCTAAAATGTACCTGACGTTGTTATTTGCTTAATTCCTTTTAACATTAACGTTAAACCTAAAAATACTAAAAATCGAATTCAATATAAACCATTAAATGTAAAGTAAAAAACATGAAATGAACAATCGAGAAATCCTAAATCTCATTGATGCTACTGATTTATTATAAAACAAAATAGAGTCTCTGTACAAGATATATTTACTTAAAAGAGAAAAATAGAATCTAATCTAATCGTATCAATTAACAGGGTATTCTAATTAGAAAATTTTTGTAAAAAAAAAGAAAGGGTAATAAAATGAATTGCTAATTAATAAAAGACTTTCCTTTTCAGTGGTTCTTTCTGTTTCAGCGGGAGAGTGAGTGCAGGTTAGGTATGCCGTCGCGAGGGTAGGGTTTCGACAAATCCGCTGAGGTCGGTTTCGAGTCGCGTGCGGTACGCGGTACCTTTGTTGTTTTGTTATTTTATTTAGAGTAGTTTTCGTCGGGTTGAGTTAGAGTAGTATACTTTTCGGTACCGCGTCGAAACTTCGGGAACGCGAAATGAAAATTAGATCTTGTATTCTTGACTGGTTATAAGAAGAAATACGGAGTAACGTTAAGTAGGTTTCTTCTCCGTATGGTTTTGTTTTGCAACGCGTTTGGAAAACGGGCATGTTCAGGTGGCTGAAAATATTGTGATTGAGCGTAACCCATTCGGAGACCCGCGACCGAAATCCTCTCCGAACTAGCTGGCCGACAAGCAGCCACCGCGTGAATGGGTTACGGTTCACGGATTGGTTGACCTGTTGATACCATCCGTTGGCGCTACTCAGACTTAACGTCTAGAACCGATGAGAGGTCGGTTCCGCGTTTGGACTAAAAATGTTGAAAATCATTACAAGCATCACTAAATACCGGGGGATGGAGTGACATCGATTAATTTCAAAATTAAAATTTGATTTGCTCTTAAGGTATGACAAATGAATTTTCCTGTAATTTTTCTACCTTAATATCGTCCTATGAAGAGTCAGCCGAATTTTCAAAGCCTAAAGTAGCGTATATCAGACAGTCTTTAGTATATCGTATTTGTTGCATAGTGGATTATTTTAATAACGCCCTATTTATTTCTAAAACACGAGTATTTTACTAAAACAATTTCAATTTAACCTTCAAAGTGACATAATTTTTAAAATAGGGAACATTAAGGGAACTTGTAAGACTAGTCATGTATAAATTCGCCTGATCTTACATTACTCATAACTCTTGAACACGTACGAGACTCTTTTTATGAAAAACGAATATTGTTCCCTACTAACACCTTTCCCATACTTCGATTTCCTCATGACTATTAGGGTAGAATCTTTTCTATGATTTTGAGGGTTAAGGTATAAATTTCCGAAAGAGGTTAAATGCAGAAACCGTTTGTAGTAGCTACATTTAATTTAAAAGTTGGCCAAGTTTCAAAAGTTGTCGATACTGATTCAGGTTTGCATTTGATTCTTAAGGATCAGTAAATGTTTCCTCGAATAAGACTGAAACCAAGTAGTGTTGTTGTTGATTCATATTTTTAAAAAAATGGTAAAGTTTTTCATTATTCACTTTCAAACTGCAATTTGCACTGAACTAGTAATCATGAAATAAGTTAGGTAGACAGACCTATGCTCATGTCAGAAGGGTTTTGTACTCAACTTACAAAATGCAATAACCAGCAACAAATAAAATCTAGAAACATGTCAAAGACGATTTTATTGGAGAAAATGTGAAATTCGAGGATCATACTATTATTAACAAAGTTGAAAGAATTTTTAATTCTGAGGTATTTGTTATAGTTATACCCATAAATATCTCCCTTGATAATTTTTTCAGATTTTTTAGATCGCGGGTGTCCATTCGTGAGGGAGGAAATACATTTTTCATGCATTCCCCCCTGTGCCCCCACTGAAGCAAAAACGGTCAGTTTAAGAACTGTACTGAGAAGCTCTTATAAAGAACTTTCGGTTGATACTCATATCGGCTACCTTTCATAAAATTTTTTTCAGGGGCAACTCCCCTGTATTGTAATCCTAGAATGGTTACAAGCCCTTTTGCTAGGAGCTCTCTCCTGCTTACTGATACCGATACCACTAACTGAACCAGTTCTCGAATATATTCATGATACCTATCATTCCTGAAATTTTCATGCAAATTCTAGCAAAGTTGTAGTGTCTAAGTCGGTAAAAGCGCATATTGTTCCATAGCCATGTTTCCATAGTATAGGGTTATCCATTTTACGCTTGGGAAAGTAAATGTAAAGAAAGCACATAAAAAATTCAAATAGAAACAAATTTTTTTTATCAATATAAAGACTAAACCTTGCCATTATACGTGAAACACAACATCATTCAAACGTCCTCCACGGGATCACTTACAGGCCTCAATCCTTTTGAGGTAATTTTCAATGACTTTTCGGCACATTTCCGGCAATATCTCGGCCATAACTTCACGAATATTGGTTTTCAATTGCTCAAGATTTTGAGGATTGTTCACGTAAACACAATATTTTGCATAGCCCCATAAAAAGAAATCCAAAGGTGTTAGGTCGTAGGATCTTGCGAGCCAATTGACATCACTCAATCTCAAAATTACGCTTCCTGGAAATTTCTCTTGCAAAAGTGCTCGATTAGCCTATGTTGTGTGGTTTGTGGCTCCGTCCTATTGGAACCACATATTTTTCAGATCATAATCTTCAATTTCTCTCCAAAAATAATCGGTTAACATCCGTCCATGGCAGTCAGAATTGACTGTAATGGCTTCTACTTGACCGTTTGCAAAAAAATACGGGCCAATAACACCTCCAGACCATACTGCACACCAAACGGTCACGTTTTCTGGATGCAAAGGCCTTTCTGCCTCATCACTGAAGAAAATTTTGTTCCAAAAATCGTTATCAATGGTTTGTTGTTCAATCACGCAATTCCCATACATTCTGGGTTGTGTATGGTCTTGAGGCTTAAGTTCTTGAGTGAGTTGGATTTTGTACGGATGGAGATGCAAATCGAAATGTAAAATCTGCCACAATGAGCCGTAAGACATGCCCAAATGTTGAGCACGTCGAGGGATTGACAAATTCGGGCCTTCCTCCACACTTTGAGCAACGACAGCGATATTTTCATCAGAACGAATGTTGCGATGATGCAAAGGCCTTGCAATATCAATAACCGATCCAGTCTCTTCAAATTTTCTCACTGTGATCGAAATTATTTGCTATGTAGGTCAATTATGTTGACTGCAATTGGCTCGTCAAGCCCTAAATGTTGATACAGCAGAATCACCATTTCGATAATAAAATTTAATAATTTTAACGCGTTTTTCGACTGCAAAACGATCCATATTTCTAAATGGCAAACTTTCAGCTGTGCTTTGGATGACATTTAGTTTTGACAAATGTCAAATGGCAGCATTATACTTTCCCTAACACAAAATGGATAACCCTTTACATACATGTAAAACAGCGCGTATTGTTTCATAGTAATACAGGAAAATTCAAATCGCTATAACTTCATTAAATACGATTCGATCTTTATGCAAATTTCAGAAACGATCAATCTTTTAAATAATCATCTGTGTGCTGAATTTTATTGGATTTAAGATTTTATTCAAAAATTTGTAAAATCGACAAATCATACTATTACTAACAAAGTTGAGTGAATTTCGACTTCTCATGTATTTGTTGTTGTTTTACACATGAAGGTCTACATCCACTATTTTTTGGATTTTTCGGATGAAAGGTGTCCAATCGCGAGGTGGGATATACAAAAAGTTCGTACATTTTCTCTTCCCCTGCCCACCATGGTACCGATAATGCAACTTTAAGACTTGTTTTGAAAAGATATCATTAAGACCTTATCAATGACACCCTACTCGACTACCAATAGTGAAAATTTTTTGGAGGGTCACCTCCCTATATGGGGAGACCCCCTTAAACCCCTTTGTAAAATTTTTCCACCCTTGAGTTTTCAAGAAGTCACCACTTCTGACATTTCTACAAAGTTTCATGGCTGTAGCCTCTATAGTTCCGGAGAAAAAGTGCTGTGACTTACAAACAGACGGACAGACGGATACAGGTCGTGACTGCAATAGGGTTTTGTGGAGGGAGTAGAGAGAAGTGACCAGACAAACAAAGAGCTATTGTGTGATTTCGTTGCCATCGTTGAAAATGTGGTGGAAGTACTGTTCTCGGAAATGAAAGCCGATAACCTATCCCAAAGAGGGTGGTCGTAATATACAATTGCAACCCAGCAATATGAGAAAGAAAAGCTAATCCAAAAAGCGGGAGATGTTCTAAAATGATGCAATCTGCATGTAACTCGCCAAAAATCAACAAAGATGTAAAAATTAGGCTCCTTGAGCTAGAGGAGCTCCTAGACCGCAAAGGGCATTACTGGAGAAGCTAGTTAAAGGCCAAAGAGGACCAAAAGGCCGAAGAAGAGCAGAACGCTAAAGAAACGGTCAGAGTTAAGTCGAAAGGGCACGTGCAAACGCTCCACCATCAAACATCAATCAAAAAATGGCGTCTATCCCAATCGAAATAAGACGCATTTAATGCATGTGGAACCCCAGATCAGAGGTTTCAGATAGTGCTGACAAAAGGCGCGCAGAAAGCCACAAAAAAGCCTTTCAAGAAGTGCCGGAAAATAAAGTTCGCACGGACACCCAGCAAAAAAAGGCCTGATACGAAACAAAAGAAAAAGACGCCAGCAGCAGACACTCCTTGTAAAACCCCAATATGGCCAATCATACACAGAAGCGCTGCCGAATATCAAGGGAAATGTAGGGCCCATTAAAGCAATATGACCAACGCAGTTGTGCTGCATACTGGCCAAATTCAGAAAAAAAGTATTTTGCGACACAATAAAGAAATTCCTCGGCAAAAGCGCAATTTTGGCCTTGGTCAAGCCGGCGGTAACGATTGAAATAAGAGACATACATTGACTGCGTCATGGATCTGGGCGAGGGAGAAGAGGCCATCAAAAGGGAGGCTGACACCAGAAAACCATAGGGGACAATGCACGGCCATCATTGACTTGACCGAAATGGACACCAAACAAGTTCTGAATAAAGGAAAAGTCAGAAAAGGGTAGGTTATCTGCAGAATACGGCGAAGAGCAGCGTCTCTTCAATGTTTCAAATGCCTTGGTTCCCTATGTTACAAATGCGGTGAAAAGGGACATAAAAGATAAGAGTGTACATAGGAGGCACACGGTACTCTTTGCAAGGATGCTGATCCAAGAATGGATCTTTGGCACGTTGATCAGGAAAATGCCGGGTGCTCCAGGAAGCACTGACCAAGGCAAAATCAAAACTTCGGTAAACCACATCTTGCAGCTACACCTACACCACAGTTCAACTACCCAAACTCCGCTTGAGCAGTTTGCAAGTGACATGAAAGCCGACTTTATGCTGCTTGGTGAGCAACACCATGATAAAAGTACGGCATCATGGTATCCTGATGAATATTGTTACATGTACAAAAAATTCTGCGAGCTACTGTCGCTATTGTTTTCACAACCATTAAGAACATCAACAAAATGAATTTACCAAGTACAACATCTGAAAGTGAGTCATTCCATTCATTAAGCTGCTCGAATATACAAGGTACCTCTCTGCAGAACATTCGCCAATGTACTGCTCACTGCTCCATTCATTCACGCTGCTCGAACGTTCTCGCTAATTCGCCAATGTACGAGAACTGGATTGAATGACTACTGCGATAATAAACAAATGCGAAAAGTGTGGAGTGAGAATTGATTGAGTAATAGTAAAGTGATTTTCGTTGATTGTGAAGTGATTTGAGTGGACAGTTGAATCACAAATTTATGGACTAAGTGAAAAATAAAATTAGTGAGAGTGTTAAATTGATTATTGTGCATTTTGAGTAAATACACTCTATAGACTAAATTTAAAAGACAGTGCGTTTTCACTTTCCCAGAACATTAAAATTATTGGCCGCGAACCAAAACACGCGACAGAGGTGTCAAGAATTGCGGAAGAAAAATTTTGGAAGCGAAAACTTTTGAACATTTTTAAAGTGCTCAATAGTGAAAATTAACGTGGTAACTGGTGGACAAACAGCCAAAACAATAAAAATGCCAGGAAACTTACATCTAAAAATTGATCAATTGACCATATCGGAGCTCAAGCAGGAGTTGGAACAGCGAAATCTGGCCACGCAAGGTACAAAGGCCATACTGATTGCATGCTTGCGTGACGTGATCGAGTCGGAAGGCGTGAATCTGGATTTGGGTGAGCCCTTAGATGCGGAACAAGGCGCAGAAGGTGGAGAAGTAGAAACACCCAAATCAAAGGAGCCAGAAAATGCGATATTGCAAGTGTTAATGCTGATGCTGCAAGAGCAGCAACAAGAGTCTTCTAATTTAACTGCGAAGCTAAATGAACTATCAACGAAACTAAATGAACAATCAGCAAAAATGGACCAACAAGCGATCGAAATCAAGGCGGATTTGCAAAAACAGTCAACCGAAATAAAGCCGAAGCTCGGTAGTCTGAACTAGCAAATTAAATGCATCGAAGAAAAGGTTTATCAAGTCGAGAAGAGAATTAACCATGAGATTAGCCAGGTTGAGGAGAGAATGAACCATGAGATGGAAAAAATGAAAAAAGGATTTGGAAGCAGCAAAGGCAGTAGTAACCACCTCACCGGCCCCACTTATAACCGCAGCGCGAAGCACATCCAGAAATGTGAAAGCGCCAATATTCGACAGGCAAACGTTCTGGACTATTTACAAAACCCAGTTTGAAGCAGCCGCTCGCATAAATCACTGGAATGAGCAGGAACGAGCAACTGCATTGATTCTTGCTCTAAAAGGCCCAGCTGCCGAGCAGACGATCCCCGTTTAATTGCACTCAAACCCGAATGCTATAATGAATGCGCTCGACATGCGTTATGAAGACGATCATCTAAAGCAGATTTATCGGTCACAGCCACGGCATGGGATGCAGAAGTTTGGTGAAACCCTCCAGCAGCTAGCCCAAGACATTGAGCGACTAGCACTTTTGGCTTACACAACCTACGACCCAGAACATCGAGATGATGCAGCGACAGAAGCATTCATCAGCGCACTGAAGGACCCAGAATTGCAATAAGCCGTGCGCTTAGCTCAAAAGCAAACGATTAAGGATGCATTGGCTTATAGTCTGAACTTTGAGGCAGCGAAAAATTTGACTCGTACCACTGCCCGGGCTCGTGAGGTAGTGACAAACGAGTGCAGCTGTGAGCACGTGAAAATTGAGCGAGACGCGCATGTGAATGGTGCGCCTAGATGCTGGAATTGCGGAGAGAAGGGGCACCTGCAAAGAGACTGCAAGAAGCGAAAAAAACCGAGCTATTATCCAGGGTGTGCAGCTTGGAGGAGATCCAGACCGAGTCAAGAGCCCAGAATGGAAGCCCTTCAAACAGAGGGGTAGGGAAACATGTAAGAGCCAACTTCAAGGGGCAGAGGTTGGCTAGGAGGATCGACGTCCCCAGCACCACCATCACCATGTGAAGACTACATCGTGGAGAAGTGGACTTATGCCTTCCGGGTCAAGTTGACGGAGAACACCGCACCATAACGATCGACACTGGTGCAACCCGATCGATTATCCGACCAGACCTAGTTAGACAGCAACAACTTCACAAGGGCAGAATTTTCTCACTACGGACAGCTACGGGAGAAACTGCACCTGCTCATGGAGAGGTCAAACTCCACATAATTTTCTGGTTGCGAACATTATGGATGACTGCATTCTCGGAATAGATTTTCTGCGACCACATGGAATCACGTTGGATTCGGGCAAACGTGTATTGAAATGGCAGAATGTCGAAGTACTGATGGAGGATCCCAGCACCCACATTCCCAAGATGAATGTAGTGGTATGTACTGACACTGATGTACCGAATTCTTCCGAAAGCATTGTATGGGCCAAGCTTAATGGTGATTCTGAAGACCACCGATCTTATCTGATAGAGCCAACGAAGACGTCCGCATTGCGCAGTTTGATTGTAAGACGAAGCCTTGTAAGATCTTTAACGAACAGATATGTGCCGGTTAGAGTCCTTAACACCACAGACTCAACCACGAGCATCAAAGCGGGAGAAGTCATCGGCAGCTGCCAGTTTATTTCCACCATCACCTTCTTGGAAGCTACTCACGATCGTCATTTGAAAAGGAGGCAAGACACAGACAAAGCCCGGGAATCCACATTTGCAATATTGATGCAGGCCAAATCGCCAGTGCAGCTATTCAAGCGAGCCTCTGATCTGGTCACCAAGTACAGTGACATCTTTCCAACAAGCCCGGATGACCAAGGCCGAACGAATCCGGCAACTCACGTCATTAATACACAAGGAGCCAAGCCGATTCGACAAGCACCGAGACGTCTCCCTATTGCCAAACAAGGAGAAGTGAGCACTTTCATCTCTGACATGGAAAAACAAGGCGTTATCGAACCTACTGTCAGTCCATGGGCCGCACCTGTAGTTCTAGTAAAGAAAAAGGATGGTAGCCCTCGCTTTTGTGTCAACCATAGGCAGCTTAACGACGTCACTAAGAAAGATAGTTACCCGCTCCCACGAATCGATGACAACATGGATACTTTAGCCGACGCAAAATGGTTTTCTACACTCGATCTCAAGAGTGGCTTCTGGCAGGTAGAAATCGACAAGAAGGACCGAGAGAAGACCGCATTTTCAGTTGCGACCGGATTTTGGCAATTTGTGGTGATGACGTTTGGGCTTTGCAATGCTCCAGCCACTTTCGAACGCCTGACGGAGTACGTGCTACGTGGCCTCACCTGGAAAACCTGCTTGGTGTACCTAGATGACATCATTGTTACCGGGAAAACGTTCGAAGAGCATGTGCGGAGCTTAGAAGAGGTTTTCTCCCGATTGCGAATGGCGAATTTGAAACTTAGTCTCGACAAGTGTACCCTTTTCGCAGCTGAAGTAAAATACCTGGGACACGTCGTATCAGCAGAAGGGGTCAAAACAGACCCTGAGAATTGAAGCCGTAAAAAGCCGGCCAACACCAAACAACAAGCGCCAACTTGGAAGTTTTCTGGGTCTGGCAACCTACTATCGAAGATTCGTCAAAGACTTTGCCAAATAGCTAATTGTCTCCATCAGTTAACAGAGAAAAATCGTTCGTATGTCTGGAATGAACAATGCCAGGTAGCCTTTGACACCTTGAAGGAGAAGCTGTGTCGACCACCCGTGCTGGCATATCCGAAACCCGGAAAAATGATTGTAGTTGACACCGATGTGAGCAACGGCGGTATTGGAGCTGTACTCTCCCAGCAGATTGATGGCGAAGAAAAAGTCCTCTCGTATTACAGTCGAGTTCTTTCAAAAAGTGAGAGAAACTACTGCGTGACCAGGAAGGAACTATTGGCTATAAAAGAGGCCACCAAGCAGTTCTACTAGTACCTATATGGCCAGAAATTCGTTCTTCGAACGGACCATGCATCATTGAGATGGCTGCTCAACTTCAAAATCCCCGATGGACAAGTTGCGAGATGGATCGAAAGATTGCAGTCATAGGACTACGAAATTGTTCATCGGAAGGGCGGAGTTCATGGGAATGCTGACGCCCTATTCCGCCGTCCATGTCCAGCTAACTGCAAGCATTGCCGGTGGATTGAGGAAAAGGAACCGCCCGTCGATCTGCGATTGGTAACGACCGAATTCGATGTAGGTTGGTCACCGGAGGAGATTCGAAATGCCTAGTTAGCCGATGAAGACATCGGAGCATTGCTCGTATGGAAAGAGACGACTGGGCGACCGGAGTGGAAAGACGTTTCAATGCATGGCGCAACCCTGAAAAGCTATTGCGCACAATGGAACTCCCTTCAGGTAGAGGGTGGCATAATCAAGCGGAAATGGGAAACAGCGGATGGCAGCTCCAATAGGATGCAATATTTACTTTCCAAAAGCCGAATCCACGACGTGGTTAAGGAGATACACGAAGGATCCTCGGGAAGCCACCTTGGCGTTAACAAGATCTTAGCGAAATTGCGGGGAAGGTTTTACTGGCTCCATGCTCAAGAAGACGTAGAGGACTGGTGTCGCAGATGCACCATTTGCGCTTCCGTCAAAGGTCCAAAGCGATAACTGAGAGGACAAATGCAAACCTACAAAGTGGGTGTACCATTTGAAAGGATTGCTGTTGACATCGCAGGACCCTTCCCTGAATCCGAATGGGGAAATCAATACACGCTGGTTGTGGCCGATTATTTCAGGAAGTGGCCCAAGGTCTACCCTATTCCCAACCAGGAAGCAAATAATGTAGCCAAACAGCTAGTGTTAAATTGGGTCAGTATGTACGGCGTACCTTGCGAACTACATTCGGATCTAGGCCGAAACTTTGAGTCACTAGTTTTTAGTGAAATGTACGAGCTGCTGGGTATACCGAAAACGAGGACAACACCGCTGCATCCCCAATCCGATGGAATGGTCGAACGTTTCGACGGCACTCTCAATAAACACCTCGCCAAGATGGTTGACGAGAACCAAAGGGACTGAGACTGACACATTCCGCTATTTTTGATGGCGTACAGAGCTGCCGAACATGCATCGACGGGCCAAGCCCCAGCCAAAGTCATTTTAGGAAAGACTATTCGTCTGCCAGCTGATATAAAGTTCGGAACACCTCCCGAGAAATTCCAAACGATCTCGGAGTACGCAAGTGAGCTAAGGCAACGGTTGAACCAGATACATCGGACAGTGTGAAAACACCTCAAATCGGCTACTGACCGCATGAAGACCAGGTATGATCTAAAGGCAAATTCTACTGGCTTCCAGCAAGAAGACTTGGTGTGGCTGTATAACCCGCAACGGCGAAAGGGTAGGTCTCCAAAGTTGCAACATATTGGGAGGGACCATACCGAGTTACAAAGCGAATCAACGACGTCGTATACCGAATACAAGAACATCGTAAGCCGAGAGCCAAAATGGAAATCGTGCATCTGGACCGTCTTGCCTCATATTATACCCAGGAAGAATTGACTGCAAATGGCGACACATCTTTTCGGGGCGAAAAGAACTGAGGTGGGGGCGGTGTTACATGTACAAATAATTCTACGAGCTACTGTCGCAATTGTTTTCACAACCATTAAGAATATCAACAAAATGAATTTACTCCAAACCACGAGAACCCACCAAGCATCAACATCTGAAAGTGAGTCACTGCTCCATTCATTCACGCTGCTCGAATGTTCTCGCTAATTCGCCAATGTACGAGAACTGGATTATATGACTACAGACCCTATATAAATGCGAACTGAATAAATGCGGGGATCATTCATTAGAACCACGATAATAAACAAATCCCAAAATGTGGAGTGAGAATTGATTGAGTATTAGTTTCGTTGATTGTGAAGTGATTTTAGTGGACAGTTGAATCACAAATTTATAGACTAAGTGAAAAATAAAATTAGTGAAAAAGTTAGATTGATTATTGTGCATTTTGAGTAAATACACTCTATGGACTCAATTTAAAAGACAGTGCGTCTTCACTTTCCCAGAACATTAAAATTATTGGCCGCGAACCAAAACACGCGACAATATCTTACTGCCGCCATCTGCGTTTGGAATAGTGATTTCCAAGGGGAGATCTGGAGGTGAGGGGATGGTATGTGTGGGTTCAGTGCTCAGGGACTATCTTCTTTAGTGTGTACCTAACGTCAAACGAGTCAATCTTTCCCAGCCAAGCTTGAGGCTTCGAAGGGCACTGTCGCGACGCAGACTGTAACGTGCTCGTTGGTGGAAACTTCCACGCTATAGTAATTTATAATCAAATGGGGCAAGCCTTAAACAGATTCGCGGGTAAAATGAATCTTAAAAATGTTGGCCAGGATGGTGCACATCGTACTAAATACCAGAAATATACCAAATTTGCACCGCATTGACTGAGGAGGAACCATACCGGACGTGACAGTTGCCTCGGCGTCCTTAGTATCGAGGATACAGATTTGGAGAGTATTAGAGGACTACTCAGCCAGGAATCATCAGTGTATTCTGCTTGAAATACATGATATTGTCTCCCGATGTCCGTGCTCTCGACTTTCTACGGTTGCGTGGAACATCGGAAAGTTGGACTTCAAGAGATTGGTCAAGGAGCCCACAGCAAGTCCGCTGCAGGGCGCTCCGAAGGAGATGGAAGAACTGGGAGCTCAAGAGGTGTTGGACTCAAGTGTAAGTACCGTCACGACTGCTTCTAACGATTCTATGCCACGTTGAAAACACCGGCACGTCAAGCCCTCAGTGAACTGGTGGTTGACCAAAATCGCTGAAAAGCAAAAGAAGTATCACAAGCTTTGGCATGAGGCTCAATGGGCATGAAAATGCCTCAGCTAATCGATTAACAACAACAAAGCTCGCTACTGGCAAGATCTATTGAACAATGTGGATAGCAATTCACATGGCCAAGCTAGCTATGGGGAACGGGAAGGGAAATTGCAGATTACTATCTGTATACCGCCCGTTATGCATGCTAGACACTGCTGGAAAAGTTCTAGAAAAACTCATCAAGGGAAGACTCAATGACGGGATTTGTGCTGCTGCGGACCTATCTCTTCGGTGATACAGCTTTAGATCAAGACGTTCCTTCATTAATACAGAACCATATTGTCGCCCTAAGGAATGGATTGTTATGTTGGTGGCGCTCAACGTTAGGACCGCCTGCAACTCCGCTAGATGCGTAGATATTTTGGATGCGTTGGAAACCCTTTTCAAGTTCTAGAAAATCTAGTGCGGTTTCTGAGGAACTACCTGAAGAACCACAGCCCACTTGTCGACAAAGACACAGGGGCTACGAAGATAGAAGTTACATCGAGTGTTGCCCAGGGATCTATTCTTGGTGCAAACTCTTGGAACGTGTCTTAGTGTCAGCTACTGAGACTAGAGATGCCAGATGAGTCGCGCTTGATCAGCCATGTGGATAATGTTGTAGCTCTGATTGCTGGACGTACCCTTGAACAAGCGCAGCTTAGGTCTGGTATGCTAATGCGCCTAGTGAGAGACTGAATACTAGTTCGCGAGAAAGAGAATCCTAAAGTAAGGATGATAAGTATTGGAGACATAATAATCGAATCAAAGCCAGCGGTGAAGCACTTGGTGCTACTAATTGGCTCGAAGATGAGTTTTTCTGAGCAAATCAGGGCAACGGCCGAAAAGGCTGCTTCAAGAATATTGGCTCTGAGTCAACGTAAGGAGACCCAGCCCATCAAGAAGACGCTTCTTGATGAGTGCGGTAGGGTCAGTGCTACTGTATGAGGGAGAAATATGAGGCAAAGCTCTTAGTAAGGAAGTATACCAAAACGCTTGACACAAGTACAGTGAAGAGGAGCAGTGAGGATTACATCTTCGTATCTGACAGAGAGTTATTGCAAGCGTGATACCTGTTGCCCTCGTTGCTAGAGTGCACCGCACTGTTTGCCTGCATCAAAATGAGGACGCGAGGGATATGGTTGTCCGCGAAGGGAGACAGCGCTTACTCAATGATTCAGAGTAATCTTGGGATATGAGACCATGGCTAAATCGAAAGCATGGTAATGCTGACTTCTTTTTGATCCAGTTTTTGAGCGGGTATGCGTGGTTTCAGTCTTATCTGCACAATAATAAAATAAGCCCTGCCGTACACTTTTTGCGTGTACAAAATGGAGTAAGTAGCAACAAGACCTCTACAGAGAGACGAAAGAGCTCACCCCGGATAGTTTAGTCGTGACGATGCTCGAATCGGTTGACAAATGGAACCAGGTGGCACATTATGCCTGGGCAGTCCTGAAGAATAAAAGGAACTCGCAGCAGCCAGGGGTATAAGGGCGAGGAGATCGCTAGCCCGGCAACTCCCCTTCTCCTTTCCCTTCCCGCCAGGAGAGCGATCTCCAGCTTGAAGGTGCCCCACGGTATAAAAAAACGAGACCTGGCCCGAAGTAATATGCCAAACTGTTCCAGGCTGGATCCTTGGGCTGACAGAGGAGTTTTTAGTGCCTTCTTGTGAGCATGGGAGTTACATTTACCTCACATCCACAAAAACAAGACAGCCCCTGCTTGGTTAGAAGCCTATCCTGGCTGAACGTTTTTAGTTGTTTTTGGAATAGTGTGGAAAGTAGTTTTGAGCACATATTAGTAGTGTTGCGGGTATCCCGAGTGGAGGTAAAATGGGACCTCATCCAAAGGGTGTGGGCGCTGATAAATGCATCATACCAATTCCTGTCTAAAAATGACCATGGTGTAGGCCTAGTATTAGCGCATACCCACGTAAACCATGTCGTTTCAATAGTTACATAACTCAAATGTCTGCGTTACATAGATTGAGTACTAAACTCTACTGACAAGAGCGTGCTGCTGTCTATTTAACAAGATTTTGTAATGGCTAGGCCAAAACGAGACCTAGTATAAGGTAATCAAGAGATACTTCTGATTAAAAAGCTTTTATTGAATCCGAATTTCAATACCAGTGGTTATTATCAGCATGCATGTTTAGGGTCTTTTTGGGTTTGCAAACGCCCACGATAAATACATAAAAAATTTCTAAAAGATTTATTTTATATGATACACTTAGGTTTATGCGTAATCAACCTTTCGGAAAAAAAATTTGAGACTCACTCTTGCCGCCAAACTAAACCTCAAACCTTCATTAAGAAACCATAATTTCATGTTCCAGTAGATGTTGGATATTCATTCAATTGAATTTGTTGATTTACTTTAATTCATTCAAATTTATACTAATTTAGCGGCTGATGTGAATTCCAGCATACGCGTACATATCTTAAATCATGACGAAAACCACTATCTTTGTATGGTGAGACATTTTTCCTTAACTAAATCAATTTTAGCTGGCTCATTGAAATTTTTAATTGTCCTGGCGGATATTGTACATAAGGTAATATTTACACAATAGTCTTGTGCATTTGCCTTAACTTATATAGACTTTTCCTATTTCCTATCTACTCACCTCAACTTATGCAACAAAATTATAGTTTACAATTTCTCAGTATGTGAAAATGTCCAACAAAATTTAATTAATAAATCGTGCCAGCAATAGATTGGCAAGAATAGCTTCATGCGGAAAGTGATTTCAATTTTAAGCAAATTGCTGCAGAAATCGGTTGTACACATGTTTTTAACATTAATCAGCAGTCATTTTCCACATATGTTTGTTCAGACTGAAACTTTTCCACTTTGTCCTTCATAATAATCGTGTTCCACATTTAAGTATTTTAATCCTAAGCACGTGTCTTTTAAACCATGCAAACCATTTGAGAATAAACTTATCATGAAGCAAGAATGTACTTGTATGATTTTCTTTATCTGCACAATAATTTTCACGCTTCATATGTGAATACTGTCGTTTTCATCCACAACAATACTACGTCATAACTTTGCTATTAAAACAAATATTTAGGATTAAATTTATATTAAATTCATTGCGGATTGTAAAATGCATTCTTATTACCGTATATACAAGTGTAAAATGCTAAGGATGAATGTGAATCGAATCCTTGTTTTGAGGGGGAGAGATATAATTTTGTTTGTGCTGATAGAAATGGCTTAATGAGTTTATCTGAAAAACCCCTTAAATAGGGGTTTATGGATTTTAAATCCGTTTTAGTACTCATAATTTAACGTCTAATAGATAACAGCGACCAAACACTAGTACATTACATCCACAGGACTATCTAATTTTGACCATATAACTAAGAATCGCATATCCATGTGTGTATGGTTTCCAATCCTACTCTCACTTACTAGTTAGGAAACTAATAATAAAGTGTAAATTTGAAAGTAGTGAAAGCTATTATGATTGTCTGAAACTTCAAATAATGTTCCATGGTCTGTTAACGGTAGGGCCTCTCAAGTGGTAAAGAATTCATCAATAAAATATAACAAGTTGGGTAGACAAAACTATGCTCATGTCAGAAGGGTTTTGTACTCAACTTACGACAAAGAAAGAAAAACTTTAACGACATCTATAACAAATACAACACATACTCGCTTTGAAAGAAAAATCATTGCTACTCCATTTTAACCCGCGATTTTGCTGCAAAACTATTTTCAACCATTAGCTGAATGAAATTTTAAAGATAATTTTGTTATTCATTCAATCACAAAATGCGGTAAAGAGTAGTTTAGTATAGTGTCTGATTTGACGGAAAGCCTGAACGTTAGGAAAAACTTAAATTGTTTTTGTTGCAATCGAGGAACTTTGAAATAGCTATTTTTTTCACAAATACTGTTCAAATTTATTGAATTTGCCGAACTAAAAATATCTTTACATGGACAACTTAAATTTAAATTTAAAGGTATCAATAAAATATGATATTTACATATTAAGCGGATTTAAATTTCTATGGTATTTATTATTGTTGTTCGCGTAAGAAAGTACAATCATGATCGTGTCACCTTGAAAATATACGTTTGTAATTCAAATAGCTGATACTGAAAGATTTCATAAAGACCTTTTCTTTGATACCCTACTCGACTATCTTTGGTGAAATTTGTTTTATCTTTGGTGATTTTTGAATCGAAGAACATTTAATTAAGCGATTGGTCATATTCGGTTAAATTAATCCTCACTTCCTATTACTAGCCTACCTGTTCTTGTGTAGAGGACATAAGATACTTTTTGACCAGTCTTCTGGTAACTGTGAACATATTGTGCATATTGGTCGATACAGAAGGTTATTTAGATGAGGACCCCCGTTCTGGAGCAGTTCTTCTGGTCTTCCATCTATTCCAGGAGCCTTACGTACAGCTGCTTGTGCCTTGTGTCTGGTTGATGGGGGGACTGAGACCTCTTGCTCTGCTGCTAGAATCTTTATAGTTTCAGTCGTTGTTAGGAACGCTGTGAATAGCTTCTGGAAATGTTGCAGCCATCTGTTTTTAGTATCGACTAGGTCGCCCATAATTGCTGCTTGTACCCTTTTGCAAAGACCTGTTTGCGGAGTGAAGCCGTCTCTTAGTTGTTTGATAGAAGCATACACCGATCGGACTTCATGTAGGGCTATGTTTTTGTTTACTTGTTAGATCTTGGTGTTACTGGTCAGTCGTTTCTTTCTTCACCACATTTTTTAAGCTTGAAGTTGAAGGGTTTATATTATTCTTCCTTGGCCCGAGTTGCTCACTGGATGTATTCTTTCTGCACCTGGTTTCTTTTTCTTTTCTTTTGCTGGTGACTCAAGACCTTTTTTGCTGCTTCCATTACTGCATCTCTTATTGTCGCTCACATGGTTTTGATGTCACCATTACTTATTTCCACCTGCGGGGATATGTTGATTTGATTTTCCAGCGCTAACATGTGTGTAGACACTACATCGTTTAGCTTGTGTATCTGGTACCTTGGAGTAGCTAGTGCTCCTTGTTTATAGCTCTTGGAGATGCGGCATCGGAGCTTGAATCTTATAATGTTGTGCTTCAAATCACAGACAGCATTTGTAATTGCTTTTTGGAAATTTCTCGAGGAGTTTACTTGCACGAACTCCTTGATTACAACAATACTTGAATAAGACAATATTCCCAAATTTTGTTTTTGGATTTTCGAAGACACTTGAAATATTTTTGTCGGTTTGAAGTATATTAATACAAACCATCAACACGTGGTAATTCAAATGATTATATCTTACTTAATCATGGTCTGATTGTTTATGAAAGCATATAGATCCTGTATCAGTCAGTCATTTTGTTTGGGTAGAGCAAAGCGGGAAATTCATTCATTCTACTATTACGAATAAAGTTGAGTTAATTTTGACTTCTGAAGTACGTATTGCCTTTGTTCTCATATAAAAATATCTTCAGACTTTTGCACTCAAAGGTTACCAACTGTGAGTAGAAGGCACCAATTTTCCTAGGACCCTATGCATGAGAATAAATTTTTAATCTAAGATTTCAACAGCTTTATTAATTAATTTGCCGATACTTTCCTAATTTGTATGCTTTCGCTGCAATCAAGTTTTTGCCATTTATCGATATCTTTGACTACTTCGACGGCGTTCATTGTTATTTCGTGGCCATTTTTAACTATTTGCTTTGCCACTGATGATTTACAATAAACGACGTCGAAGTAGTCAAAGATATCGATAAATGGCAAAACCTTGAATGCAGCGAAAGCATACAGATTAGGAAAGTACTGGCGATTTTAAGAATGAACACCGACCTAGGTAATAATAATTCAAAACTCATAAATCTAATTAGGTAATAAGGATTAATTTATGAATGCTAGAACGTGAAAATCCTATTGTGTAAAAAATGTCATTAGTTTTCTAAAAACCCTCTAGTATATAAAGGTAGGTTAAGATAGGTAGGAAGTAGTGTACTGAGGATGACCGTATGTTGCGGTCGAAATGCCCATATACACACAATAAAAACAAATATAGTCGAAAAAGGAAGCCTTTGAAATTTTTATTCTTATTTAAAAATTAATCAACGACTATATAGCCCGAAAGAACAAATATTGAATTGTATATCATGGCAACCAAGTCTTATCCAGAATTAAGCAACCTACTGAGATTGAAAAAAAGAATAGTCTAAGTGAAGATATTAGATTCCTCAAAGAATGTTTGGAATTGAACTTAACTCTGATGTCACATAAAGTTAAGATAAAGTCAGGTTTGAAAATGGGAAAAAACTAAGAGATGGGTATTGAAAAGAAACAAATTAAACAAAGTATCGGATTGTTATATAGTAAATTGAATCGTGTAACCTTTGAAGCGTACAATAAGCATTTAAAACTAGCAAACTTAATAACTAAAGATAGAGGTCAATAAGAAATTGCCAACAATAAGATAAGAAGAGAGTATGAGTGTGAAAGTCTTAGAAAAGAAAAAATCTTAAGAAGAATAATCGATAATCTGAAAAAAGAACAAGTAACTACAAAGAAAGAAGTGAAACCAAGTGGAAAAATAGTAAACAATTTTATAATTACGACGAATTTAATGTATTAAATAACGGGTTAAACTACGCCATGGATAAAAATCCTCCATTAGAAAATATTATCGTTAACATTGAATCAGGTATTAAATGGTTAAATCAAGAAAAGAAAGAAGAATTTAGAACAGACGTAAAACGAAGCTTGGAAAAACTATGTAGAGAAAAATGCCAGTATACCTACGCAAGAGGAAAAAAATGTGAAACAATTAAAGAACAAAGATGTTTATTATTTGAAAATGATAAAAGCTATCAAGTAGTGGTAATGCAGAAGAATTATTATGACCACCTCGTAGGTGAGAAGTTGGAGAGTGGTAATTTTTATGAACTTGGAACGAATCCATTAGCTGAAAGTATAAAGCGGGTGAATAAGGTCCAGATAGAAGCTAGCTATTTTTCCGAAGATATCAATAAACTTAAAATGCCAAACCCGTCACTCCCTAGAATACGGTGCCAACCAAAACCCATAAAAATGGAGAAGAGCTACGTTAAATAATATCGGATGGGAATTCTCCCACGTATAAGGTTGCAAAATGGATCCTCACTGAGTGCAGTAGAATAGGATATGAGTACGGTGATAGATCAATCAAAAATTCGTTTGAAAAAGTTGACAAACTAAGAAGTGTACTGGTAGCCGATGACGAGATATTAGTTTCTTTCGATGTGTCATCGTTGTTTTTTAGTACGCCAGTAAAGCAAGCAATTTACCAATTAACCAAGTAGATCGAAAAACATGACAGTTCAATAGAGTGGAGAAATAAAGTAGCACAATACGGAAACCTGGCTAGAATGTGTATGAACAAAAATTATTTCACATTCATTACTAACGGATTAGCAATGGGTAACCCTTTGTCACCATTGTTGGCGGAGATCTTTATGACGAGCATTGAAAAGCGAATCCAAGAACAACAGTTTATGCCAAGTATCTAGTGGAGATATATGGATGATATAATAGCGGTGGAACCTAGAGGAAAAGCGTTGGAAGTACTTGAGCAGCAACAAAGCGCACAATAATATACAGTTCAAGATGGAAATGGAAAAGGAAGGAGTGATACCGATTCCAGATTTACAGATCATTCGAAACAATAGTCAGCTAGAATTCGATACATATAGGAAGCCAACAAGCGATCAGAGGACAATTTCAGCCACATCCGCTCATACATATCCTCAAAAACTTGCAGCATAGAGGAGTATGATTAATTGTCTCGAAAAGTTGCCTTTATCGGATGAGCGGTATAGGAGGGAAAAGCTTTACATCACGGAAACCGAGGAACTGAACGGATTCAATCGCCGAATTATTATGAACATCATCAACAAAAAGAAGAACTATATAAAAACGAACTATCAACTTAATTTAAGCAGAATGCAACGATCGAAGCCAACGAAAAATGAAGAATTAGCATCCTGTATTTAAGAATTTTTAAGACATTGACACCTGTTCTGAAGAAACACCAACTAGAGGCAATATGTACAAGCAGAATGAATAAACTAGGAGTGCAGCTGACCGACGTAAAGGATAGAAAAACTAAGGAAGAAAAATGTGTACTGTACACGGTGACGTGTCCTGAATGTGGTATGATTTATATTGGTCAAACGAAACGTTTAGTGGTAGTTCGATGCGACGAACACTTCAAAGAAGCTGTGGCAGCAAATAATACAAATAGAACAAATTTTAAATCATCAGTGGCAGAGCAACTAGTTAAAAATGGCCACGAAATAATGAACGAGGTCGAAGTAGTCAAAGATATCGATAAATGGCAAAAAATTGATTGCAACGAGAGCATACAGATTGGGAAAGTAACGGCAAATTTAAGAATGAATACTGGCCTAGGTAATAATAGTTCGAAATTCATAAATCTAATTAGGTCCTCCTATTATGTAAAAAATGTAATTAGTTTGCTTAAAAACCCTCTAGTATATAAAGGGCAGGAAATAGTGTACTGAAGATGACCGAATGTTGCGGTTGAAATGCGCATATACACATAACAAAAACAAATATAGTCGAAAAAGGAAGCCTTTGAAATTTTTATTCTCATTTAAAAATTAATCAACGACTATATAGCCCGGAAGAACAAATATTGAATTGTATTAATTTCTGGTAAAGATACAAATATTTTATTGCATAGCTAGTCCACATGCCCACTCATTTTGGAGCCTACTTAATAGTTGACTGTATCGGAGCTCCCGTGCAGATAATTAGTTGCAAGGCAAAAACCCATTTATGTTACTGTGTATTTTGTTGATGTTATCAACAAAGCAAGGGCACATTGGTTGCCCCTTTGTGGACTCGATTGATTTAGCTTAGCCGTACAAAATTCGTACAATTGTGTGGAGAGTGTTCAAAGAGTGTTGTTATATAAAAGAAAATAATCTGAATTATGACGATAAACTAAATTTAAAGAAAGTCGGTCCTTTTCGACCATTCTTAAATATTAAATAAGTGTGTGAGTGTAAGAATAACAAGTTGGGTAGACAGACCTATGCTCATGTCAGAAGGGTTTTGTACTCAACTTACAAAATGCAGTAACCAGCAACGAATAAAATCAAGAAACATGTCAAAGACGATTTTATTGGAGAAAATGTGAAATTCGAGGATCATACTATTATTAACAAAGTTGAAAGAATTGTGAATTCTGAGGTATTTGTTTTAGTTATACCCATAAATATATCCCTTGATAATTTTTCCAGATTTTTTAGAAACACATTTTTCATGTATTTCCCCCCGTGCCCCACTGAAGCAAAAACTGTCAGTTTAAGAACTGTTTTGAAAAGCTCTCATAGGGAACTTTCAGTTGATATTCATATCGGCTACCTTTCATGAAATTTTTTCAGGGCCCACTCCTCTGTACTGTAATCTTCATGGCCTATTTTTTTCGAGTCCTAGAATGGTTGCAAAGCCCTTTTGCTAGGAGCTCTCTCCTGCCTCTTCGACTTGTTTCAATTGTATGTACTCATTTTCATGACACCTATCATTCCTGAAATTTTCATGCAAATCCTAGCAAAGCTGTAGTGTCTAAGTCGGTAATACGCGCATATGGCTCCATAGCCATATGTTTCCATAGCACTACAGGGCATATTGTTCCATAGTAATACAGGAAAATTCAAATCGCTATAACTTCGTTAAATAATATTCGATCTTTATGAAACTTTCAGAAAAAGTTAATCTTATAAATAGTCATCTGTTTGCTAAATTTTATTGAATTTAAGGGTACCGTTTAGATTTTATTCAAGAAAACTTAAAATCGATAAATCATACTATTACTAACAAAGTTGAGTGTATTTTGACTTCTCATGTATTTGTTGTTGTTGTACTCATTAAGGCCTACATTCATGATTTTTTCCAGATTTTTCGGATGGAAGGTTTCCAATCGCGAGGGGGGGGTACGCGAAAAGTTCGTACATTTCCCCTTCCCCTGCCCCCCTCGGTACCGATAAGGCAATTTTAAGACCTGTTTTGAAAAGATCTCATTGAGACCTTTCCAATGACACCCTACTCGACTACCAATGGTGAAAATTTTTTTTTGAGGGGTCACCTCTCTATATGGGGAGACCCCCCTTAAGCCCCTTTGAAAAATTTTTCCACCCTTGAACTTTCAAGAGGTCACCACTTCTGACCTTTCCACAAAGTTTCATGGCTGTAGCCTCTATAGTTTCGGAGAAAAAGTGCTGTGACATACAGACGGACGGACGGACGGACGGACGGACGGACGGACGGACGGACAGACGGACACAGGTCGTGATTGCAATAGGGTTTTGTATTTTAGTACAAAACCCTAAAAAGTATACGCGGTGCTTTAAAATTGAGTTTTAATAGAAAGCACATTAGATGTGTGGGTGTGAAAAGGTAAATAGACTTTTTCGTTTCCTCTGTTTACTTTTTCAGGATGATTCATTATGGACAGCGAAAAGAGTAGGCGACCTCACGCATCTGTCCGAAAAAATAAAAAAATTTAACTGCTATAAATCACATTTAGACAATCTTATTACTTTGGCGGCCTTGGTAGCTGTCGATGTAAGACAGCAGTTAGATTCTGCCTATCGATTACAAATAAAAGCGTACAATGACACTGTTTATAAAAATAGGTACATATTATCAAAAATAATAGACTGTGTGATTTTTGCGGTGCATTTGAGTAAGCGTTAAGAGGTCATGACGAATCGAAGGATTCTTTGAATAAGGGAGTTTTTAGAAGCTCGATTGAGTTCGTTTTCATATTGGGTAAGATCATGAAAAAACATTCAGAACCTTCTACAGTTTTTAAGGGCACATCAAAAAGTATTGAAAACGATATTTTGAATGTGATAATGCATGTAGTAGAAATCTAGTCATACGTTCGACTTGCTTCTCACATCGAAGCATTCATAAAATGACCTGGGTATCACCGGATCGCAACACACAAGACCAGATCGATCATGTTCTGATCCAACAACGTTGGGCCTCGAGCGTACTTGACGTCCGTACATACCGAGTAGCCAATTGTAACTCAGATCATTACCCGATCAAATGAACCTATCGATGTTGTATGTCAAAAGCATATTCAGCAAAGACCAGCCCGCTACAAAAATTTGACATCGAAAGGCTCCAAACGGCATCAGCGGCCAAACATTTCACGGAGACCCTCGACCTCCAGCTGGCTCCCGTCTTATTAGACGCATCGTTATAGATGAGCAAAGAGCTCTGGATGGAAGTGAAAGTGGCTATTACGAACGTGGCAGTACAGACAATCGGACATCAAGCCCCGCGCAAGAGGAATGACTGGTTTGATGATGAGTGACAAAATGCGTTGGATAAAAAGAATCAGGTGTACAAATAAGAAAACCAGGAGGAAGAGTGAACACTATGAAAATCTCAGCAGAGTAGCGAATAAGATAATTAGGATTAAATAAAGAAAATGTAAGTTTAGCGAGCAACAACACAAGACAAGCATACAAAGTAGTGAAAAGCCTGAAATGTAGTTATCAGCCCAAAACCACGCTCGGTCGTGATGACATCGGCAATATCATCGTTGATAAAGCAATATTCAGGAAAGATGGGCATCATATTTCAAGAACCTCCTTTATCCTACGCATCTCCAGAACATCGGAGCCTATAGATCTTGGTCTACGGTCCGCCATTGGTTTGTTCCACCATCAAAGCTGAAAAGAATAATAAAGTGCCGGGCATCGGTGGGATTCCAGTGGAGCTCATCAAATACGGTGGCAGTAGTGTTCACCAAGCTACTCACAAAGTCATCCAGTACATTTGGAAACAAGAACATATGCCGAACGATTATTGCCAATCAATTATATTCCCTATCCACAAAGGAGGTGACAAGCTACAGTGCGAAAATTATACAGGCATATCAATACTTTGTACGGTGTACAAAATATTTTCTAAAATCTTAGAAAATAAAATCGGATCATACGCCAACTGTATCAAGGTGGCTTTAGGGCAGGTAGATCAACAACAGGCCAATTGTTCACAGTCAAGCAGGTACTTGAAAAGTTCTGGGAGTTCAACATAGACGTTTCGTTGACTTCAAGCAAGCATACGACAGTATTGATCGTAATGTACTGTACCAAATAATGCTTTACATTGGCATCCTAGCCATATTAGTCCGTGTTACCAAAATGACAATGACGTCAACGACATCCCAAGTCCGCATCAATAACCAACTCATCGATGCCTTTGACACAAATATCGGACTAAAGCAGGGAGATGGGCTGGCCTCATTGTTATTCAATTTGGCTCTCGAGTACGTCATACAGAAGCTACCTGTCGGAACGTGAGGTACATTACTATACTAGTCAAGCCAAGTAGTAGTCTATGCAAACGACATCAACATTTTGTCACGGTCGTTAACAACTGCAAAGAACTTTTCCTGAAACTCAACAGCAAAGCAAAACTAGAAGGGCTAAAAATCAATGAAAATAAAACAAACCTCATAACGCAGTCAAGGCAAAATACCTCAAATACACAAAATATCACACTTGGCGAATACAGTATCGAGAATGTTAGCCACTTTGTGTAGTTAGCAGCTCGCAAATAAAATATTTTATTCAGTACTGAGGATCTTGAAGACTAGCTGCATACACAGAAAAACAAACCTCCAAGTATACAAATCTGTGATAAGACCTGTGTTATGCTAAGGGTTTGAAACATGGACCCTAACCCAAGCATCCGCAAATACATTGAACGCCTTTGAGCGATGGGTCCTGAGGCGAATAATCGGAGCGAAGCTAGACGGGGACCAATGGCAAATTCGATACAACTATGAGCTGTATGAAATTTTTGACGATCCGGAGGTCTCAACGATTGTAAGACTGCGGAAGTTGCATGGGCTGGCCGCATGAATCGTATGGACAAACAATGGATACCCGAGAAGATATTCATTGGGAGAACTGAAGGCCGGAGGCCAGTGCTGAAACCGAAGAAACGCTGCTCTGGCTCGGTCAACGGAGACAGTTTAGCGCTGCTCGGATTTCGGGATTGAATGACGCGGTCTACGGTCCGAGACAGTTGGAGGCACTGTTTGCAGGAAGCGAAGGCCCGAGAGAGGCTATAGTGCTAAGAAGAAGAAGAATGCACGGTTACCAGGAAGAAGTTTGATCCGATATTGCTAAATGCGGCATTGTTTTAATTCAAGTTGATCAGACAACAGATGTTTCTACAAATGCTTAGTTTGTGTTAATTATAAGATATGGAATTGGTAGTCATATTTATGAACGATTTTGGAAATATTTGCTACCTAATTTGCGCCGATGAAATCTATTTTTCTTTGGCAGAAGAACTCCAATATCTGAATATTATACCAAATAAAGTCATCGCGCTATGCTATGATGGTGCTGCTGTCATGGACAGATGAATCATCAATTGAATTTGATCATCGATAAAGGCCGTTTCACAAAACAAAATAATGCAACAATTTTTGGCTAACTTCCATGCTTCCCCCAATTATTTTCGCAAGATCGACAAAGCGGATACAAAATGTTGATCGAAGCAGTCAAAAGAAAAATACGTTCTGATCCTCAAACAGGATAGAACTTTCGTATAAGAAGTGTAAAGACTGTCTTTATTTATAAGCAGCAACTGATTGAATACCTTGGAATGACTGTAGACTCACAAAATGATACCAATATAATAAACCAAGCTGATATGCTTATAAGATAGTATCACGGTGAAAGGTGCATATATGGGTTACATTTTTTTCAAAAAATTTTAACCTCATTATGAAATATTATTTCAGCAATTTCAATCCAGATGATTGGCTATGTCTAAAGTAAAAAAAACATGTATATAATTTTGAAAAGGCTATTCAAATTGTCCGAAATACAATGGATTATTTTTAAGAGCCGCCGTCAAAAAGAAGTAAGACATCGAATTCTGTTATTTGCAAAGAAGTATGTGATCTGATATGACCACAGTTGACAGAAAGGTTTGAATTTCAAGATCATCTTATAACATCATCATTATTTTACAGTAAAAAATTCAATGAATATAGATTGAACTTTCCGGAAAATGTTTTCTTCTGGATGGTTAATACTTATGACTTTTTGGACAAATTAAAATTAAAAAATTAGCCAAGTACAATTTATAAAAGGAATGACTTTCAAGAAGAAGATGGAGCTCTGACAATTTTAAACTATTTCAACAAATAATGGATTAGTTGAAGTATTTTATGAAAGTTTAAAGCTTTTAAAAATTATTGTCACCATTCCAATGACATCTGTAGAATGTGAACGATCCTTTTCAATACTAAAACGAATCAAAATGTTTCTGCAAAACACAATGTGCCAAGACCGACTAAATATTATACAATCTCTGTTCTGTTTTTTAATAATATTTATTTATTTAATGGTATTATAATCAGTCCCCATCGTTTTTACTTATCTTAGGTTTAATGACTATCAGTAACACAGTCTTTTAATTAAGTAGGAACTATAATAAAATATATATTAAGAAAAAATGTAACTAATCACAAATGCCATGTAGCACATCAAACGATAGGTTTTGTTGCGAAATATATTTTATTTTCAGTCTTTATTCATTTTAAAAATATTCTTTGCTTATAAATTACAGGAAAACCTGTTGGATAGCTATGCTTATAAAATAAAAAAAAAAATGTAATACTGAGCATACGAATCTGCAATCTTAAAGCATTTGGTCTTCAATTCTCAAATGCCTTCCAAAAACTGCAACCGAAAGAACTAAGAATGCTAACAGTGCACGAAAGAGGTCATTGTAATACTTCAAAATCGTATTTTTAACAAATTAAAATTTAAAAAACCAAACAGGATTCAACAATAAAAAATATATTCAACAGTTGCCTCTTCAATCCAATGCCATGGATACCTTTTTTAAGTTACCATGTAAGAATAGGGTCAGATTCAGGTTATTTGCTTGTGTTTTTAACCAAATAAATGGTTTTACTGTTAAAATATTCATTTTGTCGAGGTTTTGAATCTTCTTTGAAATTGTTGAAGTCAAGTAGTTTATCTTGGAAAACCTCAAGGATGAGTCAAAAAACCCTTAAACATACGTTAAACTGTTTATTTGGTTAATAAATGAGTCATAATTATTTCTGTGTATTTGAAAAAGGAAACAAGCCAGCTGACTTTCCTTAAAAATATATTAGTATTGGAGGAGGGTAGAAAAAAATAAATCGATTTATTTTTATTAAATTTATTTTTTCCTCTTTAAAAGGAAAACCATTGTTCTCCTTTTTAACTTGTCGCCATTTTGTTGCAATATCACTAACAACCATTGACTGAATGAAATCTTCAAGGTATTTTCAATTATTGATTTTATCTGAAAATTATAATATCAAATTAAAAGTTCAGTGTACATTTCTATGGAAGGCTCGAATGGTAGAAAAACCATACATTATTTTCACTGCACTCAAAGAACTTTCAAATGGCCATTACTTGCGTAAATGCGATTTAACTTCACCGAAACTTGCAGACGATAAGGAATTTTCCTCGGTATTACTTTCACTGCGAAAATGTTATATTTACAAATTCTACTATTGGCAAAGTTGAGTGCTTTCAGCTTCTAAGATATTTGTTGTTGTTGTTGTACTCATGTGAGCCTACAACCACGATTTTGTCCCCTTTCAAATGATTGTTTTCATCAATAGTTAATAGCATGTATTTCAGTGATGAAGTTGGGGCAGAATAACACAAATTTACTCAATATTATCATTTACGTAAAACGGCCACCACTTTATTTTGCAAGTACGGATGTCATTCATTGAACAAATTCTCAAAGATGTGTATGATATACGTCCTTCCTAAAATTTTCATACAAATCCTAAGAAGCCTGTAGTGTGTGACTGGCTTGGTAGCACATATTGCTCAATAGTCATAAATTGTCATTGTTATAACACCGGCAATTTAAACCATCATAACTTTGATAAATACTATTTTTATTTATTTTATTTATTTAAATCCGTTTAACAGACAAAAATCCAATTACAAATAGACTTGGACAATTTAATATAGTTAAATATAGTTTAAATTAAGACACATTTACACAACAAAATCAAGCAGAAAAAATTTATTAAAACATGTAACGAAAGAAATTAGAGGCTAAATGAAAGTTTGAAAAATTGAGTGATAAGGAAATATTTATCGCAATTCTCAAAAGGTAACGTCTTTAGTTTTTTTTTAATAACCAAGTAGGACGTGGAAAGGGAACCAAGCTCGAGGTTGTTATGTTTTCTAATGATTTGTGGCATAATTGACTGAAAATATAAATCTTTCTGGGCGTACGAAACCTCGAGATTGTTATTAGACCGACCAGGATGCGCATACAGTCTGTAGTGCAAGTATTTGCTTAGAGTGGAAGCAATTTGTTGGTGGGACAACTTATACAGGAAACATGGATCTAAGAAGGTTCTACGGGACGACAGAGAAGGGGGACGAAGTATGGATAGACGATGCTCATAAGAATCATAAGCTAAGTTGAATTTGAAGAACACAATACGGGTAAACTTACGCTGAACAGCTTTAAGTGAGCTCACGAGATATAAATGTCTAGGAGACCACACTACTGAGCTGTAATCAAGAAGCGGGTGGACAAGACATGTGAATGAGCGAAGAGAAGTAGCAATATTTGCAAACTTGTGCAAATGCCGCAAAATAAAACCCGAAACTTTTGATGCCTTGGTAATTATGCTATAAATATGGGCTTCGAATTTAAGCTTGGGATAAAATATTACACCAAGATCCTAACATGAGTCTGCGAAGGAGATAACAACACATAGGGTGTAATTGTAAATTAAAGGAACAATTTTCAAAGTAAATGTCATTTTTAAACATTTAGAAACATTGATGCGAAGGAAGTTTACATTACGCCAGTTATAGAGGTTGAAAAGATCAATTTGGAGTTGCTGATAATCTTCCAGTGATCTAATTGTCCGGAATACTTTAAAATCATCAGCATACAGGAGGCAAGAAGAGGAAATTACAGAGGGAAGATCATTGATTAACAGTACGAAAAGAAGAGGTCCAAGGATTGACCTTTGAGGGACGCCAGATGTAGGATTGCGTGGAAAGAAGATTGTGCCATAGAGATTAACACGACATGAATGAGAGGATAAATACAATTTTTAAAGAAAGGAACAACAGTTGCATCTTTCCAGTACGTTGAAAAGGTGCCAGTACCAAGACTAAGATTGAATATAAGGGATAGAGGAAAACACAAAGAGGAGCAAAGTGATTTTACAAATATATTAGGCAATCCATCGGGACCAGGGCTAACATTCGGATCGAGCAAGTTAATAAGGGATTCAACTTCAAGACGATCAGTGGAGTGGGATGTACTTGATGCTGGATAAGTTGGGATTGAGTTTATAGGGGCGTGAAGTATATCAGAAGAGGAAAAAGTAGAGGGGGAAAATTCGGCCAACAGGTTAGAATTATCCTAAGGGGAGGGGACTTCAGTGTTATTCCATTTAACAGTACGTGGATTGGAAGAGGAAAATTTAAAGGATCGGATGTATGACCAAAAGGGTTTAGCGTTATTCGTCAGGAAGGAACTCTCTAAACTGCCAAAGTAGTTTTTCATGGCCGTTTTGTGCTTTTCTTGGCCAAAGAGCACAGTCTGATTCTGTTTAGCATCATCATTTCCGGTCAATTTATAGTGCCTATGCCCCTTGTCTTTGGAAGAACTCTTTGAGCAAGCCAAGGCTTCATTTTAGCTTTGCGAGGAGCTTGGAGTGAGGTTCTAGGGTATCAACGGTTAGTGCTAGAGGCAAAGGTGGATGATGGAGATCAGGTTGAACATAAGAATGTAAAACAGGAGCTATTGATAGACACCCAGTTTGAACATTTGACGTGACAAGGTCCAGAAGGCGACCATTAGGGTTACGGATATGATTAAACTGTGAAAAAGAACAAAGGAAGAAAGAAACAAAGAAGGATTATTTGTTGAGGAAATGTTAGGTGTTGTTAAGGGGTCCCATTCCACTGCTGGTAGATTGAATTTCCCAAAAATCATAGTTTCAGAATGTGGATGACGAGCGAGAAGATAGGTAGAAAGTTCATCGAAGAAGGCTTCGTACACAGTTAAGGGAGAATCACAGGGTATATACACAGAGGAAATTAATGAAGAGGAGTTATGAGGAAGAGGGAGTTTCACAATTACACACTCAACAGCACGAGCAAATTCGAAGTCAGCGCAAAGTAAATTATTAAGGATTTTGCAGACTGCAACCAAAATTCCCCCACCATCAGATTTATTAGTGATGTTAAGGTCATGGTCGCAACGGTAGACTAAATAATCTGGTAATATTTACGAGTTTGAAATATTTTCGTTCAACCACGTTCCGGTCAAACAGATAACAGAATCGTTAGTTAATTGAGACACGAGTCATAAGTTCTCAAGTTTGGTTCTTAAGCCACGAACATTCTGGTTACAAATAGAAATAGTTGAACGATTAGGAAGGGAATAATTTCTTTCAGTGTTAGATGATCCTTGAAGGTTGTTGAGGCTGTTTGGAAACTGTATCGGGATGACATCACCGCTTAGGTTGCCTTGTATCGAATGCTTTAACAAGTGTCCCCTTTGGCCAAAAATTGGGAATTGATGAATCATACTATCACTAACAAAGTTTAGAAAATTCCAATTTCGCAGGTATTTGTTGTTGTTGTAATCGTAAGGAACTACCTTCATGATTTTTTTTCCTGATTTTTTTGCCCACAGGTGTCCAGTCGCGGAGGGAAAGGCACAATGTTTTCGTGTTCTTCCGATTTCCTGCCTATCTCATCATCTATGTTGCAATTTCAAGAACGGATATTAAAAGATCTCATTATTTGACACCCCACTCGAATATCTCTGGTGAAAAAACAATTGTTGAAGGATTCACATCCTTATATGGGGAGGCCGCCTATAAAAGCCTGTGGTATTTTTTTACGACTACGAAACTTTCATTAAACAGAAGCTTCTGAGCTTTTTACAAAATTTGAAGACTGTCGCTTCTGCAGTTCCTGGGAAACCTTTCTATGACGTAGTGACGGATAGGTACCAATTTTAATAGGGTATGGTAAAACTTTTTTTTATAAAACCCTAAAAAAGAACTTATTTTAAATTTTATGAACTTTTCTCAGTAAATTTAAGCAATTTAAGCTCAACGTTCATATAGCATAAAAAAGATTCTGAACAATATTGATTCCTATACTGAAATAGCTAATAAATTAGCCATCCTTCAGTACCACGTTTGGAATCCTGTTGATACAGGAGCATTGATTTTATTCCATTCTACTTCCAGCCGGCGAAAAGCGAAATTGAGAATTGAAGAAAAGTTCAGTAATTACGTTCCAATTTGGTTATACTTCCTGAAATGGAATTCACTCTTACGTTCTTCAACAAGAATACAGCAACGACGCCAATTTCAAGTATCGTTTTTACTACCTGCAGAGGAGTGCTTGAACATATTTCAGCAACTATAATTTTACCAATGCAACTTCACAAGAGAACCAAATTTCATGCATGTTTTTAATTACCTACAGCAAACGCTTCGGCTCTACGAGTCTTAACAAGTAGTTGCTCTCAGCAACAGAGGACATTTCACTGCAATTGTAACATTTTAAACTGGTGCAATGATTCCTAACTACCAAAAGGCAAGTAGCTGGCTTCTCAATTGTAGTAGGGAAGTGTACTCAAAGCAGTACTTCGCTAATTGAAGGTTATTGAGTTTATCGAGTCAAATTAACTTAATTAACCTTTGACAATTTACCGATTTTAATTGTTCAAAGAGTTCCTTGGACATGTTTGAGATACATAAACTGTACTAAGACAAGGACTATTTGCTTTTAAGCCCTTTTCTTTTCATGGCTCCCTCACACACTGCAAAAAACAGCTCACCTGCATCATTCCTTCTATAAGTACATATAGTACATACTATATATTCAGTATTCTGGGAATTTCATTTCAAGAATGACTTTACAGATTCAAATACTTATTGCAAGAAAATATATTCGAGATACAGCTGAAAAGAACCAGATCACGAAGTTCTTGTTTTATCGTGTTGATAGAAAATTGTGCCGTAATCACGCCGGTGAAATAATCGTAGTTGACAAAATGAGTTGTAGAATTTTATTGTTCTTACGATTTCTATTCTTTCAAGCTTTCATTGTTTATTGGAAATCCTTCTAATGATTCGTCAATTTTTCGAGAATTCGCCCTTTTCTAGTCATTTTAGCTGGTAGAAACTGCAAGTCACTAGTTTTGAACAGATTTGAAAGTTACACAGGTATTGGAAAGTGTAAGTGCGAATTTGGCTTAGGGGGAAGTGGGGAAAATTAGGCTAGAAAATTCAAAATCAAATATCATGTGATAATACACATTAACTTGTATTTACTCACAAAACAACTCAATGTATAGCAAATATACAAATATTGTAATCTTAAGGGTAAAAAATGTTGTTTTTATATCTTGTTAAAAAATGAATCTTGAATAATTCCATCCTACCAACGGGGTGCTTAAATACAGAATGGGAATCATATGAAGGAAGGTTAAATTATAACAATTTCATGAAAATTGCATTTTATTGTGCAGAGGTCGTAATCAATCTTATATTTTATAGTAAATAGTGCTTTTTTCTTAACAATATTAACACTTGTCTTATGTGTACTATATACTTATTCTTCAAAACAGGGTTATTGGAACCATTCAAACAAATATGATTCACTAAATAAAAAAATCGTAAAAACGTTCATAGATTAACCAAAATTGTAAACTTAATATTATCTTTTATTTCACATTGACTGCACTTAGATCAACTGAAAAAGTATACATGGATGATGTTCGAGCCGTGCCTTCTGAAAAATTTGGTTTTGGCTGGTGTAAAGCGACATCTGTTTTTCGTTATTTAGTTTTTGAGTTTCAGCTCATTATTGCTACATTTAGTGTTATTGTTTATTTTTGTTAAAAATTAGGGATAGGTTAGGTTTATATTATGTTTATTATATTAAGTTTTTTTTTTTTTTTTTTTTGTGGTAGGGAGGTGAAGGCATTTATGCCCGCCGAGTCTGGCAGTGTGGGACTCCCATGGAGGATACCTTTGAACTACCCACTAAACACCTCCCCTGTCAATCTGAGAACCTAGCCTGGAACCGTTTGACACATTACTTCGGGCCAGGTCTCATTTTGTTACGCCGTGGGGAGGGGAGGGGGGAAGAGGAATTGCCAGAAGAGCGATCCCCCAGCCCCAGCGCCTCCGGCTGCTGTGAGTCCCTTTTATATTTTAGGACTGCCCGAGCATAATGTGCCACCTGGTTCCATTTGTCAACCGATTCGAGCATCACCGCAACTATATTATCCGGGGTGAGCTCTCCCGTCTCCCTGTAGAGTTCCCTTCGCAGCCTGGCCCATTTGGTACACGCAAAAAATGTGTGACAGGCATTGTCCTCCTCTCCTGGGCAAAACCGACAATCGGGAGACCGTGACTTGCCGAACTTGTGCAGGTAAGACCGCCCGCCCGCTCAAAAGCTGGGTCAGATAGAAGTCAGTCTCACCATGCCTTCGATTTTGCCACGGTCCCACATCCGGGATGAGGCGCGCAGTCCACCTTCCCTTCGTGCAATTCCTCCAAGACTGCTGCCAATCGTTGAGCGAGCGTTGTCTCTCCTCGTGAACAACGATCTCCCTCGCATCCTCGTTTCGGCGCAGGTAAATAGCGCGGCGCTCTCTAGCAAGGAGGGCGACAGGTATCACGCCTCCAATCACTCTCACCACCGAGTCGGAGACTGTTGGATACGAAGATGCAATTCTCAGTGCTCCTCTTCTCTGTACCTGTGCCAATCGTTTTCGGTATACCTCCTTGCTGAGAGCGTCGCCCCATACCTCTGCTCCGTACAGTAGCACTGACTCTACAGCACTCATCAAGAGGCGTCTTCTTGATGGGCTGGGTCCCCCTACGTTGGCCATAAGTCGACTCAGGGCCGATATTCCCGAAGCAGCCTTCTCAGCCGTTGCCCTGATTTGCTCAGAGAAACTCATCTTCGAGTCGATCAGTAGCCCCAGGTACTTCACCGCTGGCTTCGATTCGATCTGTATATCTCCAATACTGATCATCCTTACTCTAGCGATTCTCTTTTTTGTCAAGATGACCACTTCGGTTTTCTCCAGTGCTAAGCTGAGCCCGCGAGCAGTCATCCAGTCCCTCACTCGGCGCATTAGCACACCTAGCCTAAGTTGCGCTTGTTCAACGGTGCGTCCGGCGACCAGAGCCGCAACATCATCCGCACAGCCGACCAAGCGCGACTCATCTGGTATCTCAAGTCTCAGTAGCCCGTCGTAAGACACGTTCCACAGGTCCGGACCAAGGATAGATCCCTGGGCAACACCCGATGTAATTTCCATCCTTCGTTGGCCCTGTGTCGTGTCGTAGAGCAGGCTTCGGTCCTTCAGGTAGTTCCTCAAAAGCCGCATTTGATATTCTGAAACTTGAAAAGAGTTTTCCAGCGTGTCCTGAATATCCACCCATCTAGCGGAGTTGAAGGCATTCCTGACGTCGAGTGTCACCAACAGGACGATCCGTCGCTTGGTGCGACTATATGCCTCTGCCTTTTGGACCGCGTTCACCACCTCTGCAATCGCATCAATGGTAGAACGTCCTGCTCTAAAGCCGTACTGCCGAGGAGATAAGTCCCCAGCAGCACGAATCGCGTCAGTGAGTCTTCCCTTGATGAGTTTCTCTAGCACTTTCCCAGCCGTGTCTAGCATGCATAACGGGCGGTATGCAGACGGCGATTCGGGATTTCCCTTCCCCTTGCTGACCAGCACGAGCCTCGCCACCTTCCATCGTACCGGAAAAACCCCGTCCCATAGGCAAGCGTTGAATGTGCTGAGCAGCAAGTCAGGACAATGGTGATAGACGAGCTGCAAAACCTCAGCTGGAACACCATCTGGACCTGGAGCCTTCCTCGCTTTCAGGGAGAGGACTGCCTCCTCCAGTTCCTGCTGTGTGAAGAGTGGGCACTCGACTGCTGTTTCACCATGGACAGCGTCAACACGGACGGGATGAGCGGGGAAGAGTCCCCGCACTATCGCGTCCATCTTTTCCGCGTCATGTATACAAGGCTTCCGTAGGGCACCAAGTTTTCCCATGACCAGCTTGTAGCCAAGGCCCCACGGATCCCTATTTACATCGTCCACGAGGTCTTGCCAGCATCGGGCCTTGCTCTTGTTAATAAGCCTGCGAAGATATTTCCTGCCAGACCTGTATGCTGCTAGCCTAGTGTCTGCCTCCTCCCGTGTTCGCGCCCGCTGGGCCTCTCGCCGAAGTTTGTGACACTCGCTTCTTTGTTCGGCGATCTCGTTTGACCACCAGTATACTGGAGGCTTACCATGTCGGGGTCTCCGACGGGGCATGGAAGACTCGCAAGCAGCTATGATGGTACTCATAGTTGAGTTCACCAAGTCCTTGGCTGTAGGCCCTCCACTCCCTGGTGGAGCTCGCAGCAACGGTGCGCCTGCCGTAAGCGCGTCAGTGAACCTCTCGACGTCCATCCTCCCAGTCCTCCATCCGAGGATTGAAGTTTGGGCATATGCACGCAGAGTGGCACCGTCGTGAATCTCAACAGCTATATACTAGTGATCACTAGCCGAGTAGTCCTCTAGTACTCACCAGTTGTGTACTCTAGGTCCCAGGGACTCCGAAGCGAGTGTCACATCGGGTATGGTTCCTACGCAACCCCAGCCGCGGAAAGTAGGGGTGTTACCAATATTTAGGACAAAAAGCGCTGTTCTGGCCGCCATGTCCAAGATTTGCTTTCCCCTTGGGTCGGATTGTGGCATACCCCATTCGATGGCTCTAGCGTTGAAGTCTCCCCCGACCAGCATGTGGCCCTCTGTGTTCGAGACAGCGTCCTCCAGGGCATCGAAATTGGTTCGAAAGGATCGCATTGACTCATTAGGCGTCAGATAAACACTGAAATATGTTATCCCTGAACACCGCACCCACACAAAACCATCCCCGCGTCCATGGCCCTGCACCTAAAGGCGGGCGCTGTCTCGAACCCAGATGGCCGAGGTACCAGATTTGTCAGGGTACCACGCTTGCGAGTCCTTGTTATGATGTTGCTCGCTCAGCAACAGGAGGTCAGCTTTCTTATCCCTCGCAAACTGCTCAAGTAGGTCCTGGGCGTTTGTGCTTCGGTGCAAATTGACCTGCAGGATACGGATCATTTGAGTATCGATTTGGCTTTAGTTAGGGCCTCCTTGAAAACCCAGCATCTCCCTGTCCCCGGCTCATGTTTGAGGTCGCCGGGTGCTAGCTTAGCATCCTTGCAAAGAATGCATTTTGCCTCGTTCGTACACTCCTTCCTTTTGTGCCCCGTTTCACCACATTTGTAGCACAGAGATCTCCTGTCGGGTCCCTTACAGCCATACGCAGTGTGTCCGTATTCGAAGCATCTGAAGCAGCGGATAGGGATCGCTCTTCTCCGTATCCTGCAGATCACCCAACCTATCTTAATTTTGCCCTTCGCCAGGATTTGCTGGGCGTCTTTATCAGCTAGTTCGACAATAGCCATGCGTTGCCCCCTTGTGTTTTCACGTGTCAATCTTGCCTTGACTTCACTTAAGCTGGGGAACTCCTTCCTAATGGCATCCTCTACTTCAGCTTTGTCCGTGACGCAGTCGAGGTCCCTGATTTCCAGGGTGGCCATTGGTTCAAGCGAGGCAACCGTTGCCGCATCTCCAAGAACCTTTTAAACCGCGTCACGGAATGCATCTTTGTTTGTGGCCCCTGGCCCGAATTCCACCAGCAAGCCACCGGTCCGGGTTGGTCGAACTGCTTTGATGGCAGTTTTGGTGTCGTCTGGCTTGACCGCTCCTTTAATTTCACGGAGGACATCTGCGTAGGTTCGGCCCTTAGTGGGTTTAATAAGCAGTGCCTCTCGCAAGGGTTTGCGCCGCGGTTTGCTTTTTGTTTTCTGCGGTATATCGGCGGGTTCCTTGTTCTTTTCGTGGTTGAGCTCTTTGTCTTTTTAGGAGTAGCTTTTTGGCCGCTTTTTTCGCTGCCTTGTTTCGCACCACATGAAACTCCTCGCCTGGAGTGTCAACTTCGTTTATGGTCTCGTCATTCCTCCTTTTCTCACAGTCGCCTTCAATTGGGCTACCGGCCATTCTTTTGCTGCTGCTAGGACCCACTGATGCCTCGAGGGAGAGCGTGTCTTTTTGGTGCTTTTCGGTTGCAAGCCACCTCCGCCTGTAGTGCGTTATGCGGCCAAAAAGCTCCTCCAGTTCAAGAATGCCATTCTTGACACTCTTGCCTATGTTTTTCTGCACTTCGCAGGCAGCCCTCAGTTGTTTGACGATATTCCCCGCTTTCCGAGTAAGCCGCTCCTCTTCGGCGCGGTCAAGGGCGATTGTGTTATTTGGCGCCACCTCTTGGGAGAGGCCCCCGTTTCCTAGCCCTTTTGCTTCTATCGCTTGGGTCGCGTTTGAAGTGGCGTCGGCCAACGGCGAAACTTCTCCCTCCCCCAGTCTTACACTGGCCTCTGTTGGTGTCGCAGCTTGATCCGGATTGTGTACGTCTTGCACTGGGCGCTCCGGTGTGCGCATAGTCCTTCTACTGCGCCCAAAGGCCGCAATGATGCCAGGTTGCACAACGCACTCTGCCTTCTTTCGTTCGTTAGTCCGTCTGTGGTCTGTCTCCGATGATTTAACCTGTGATGTTGACTTTGACAGTGTTTCTGGGGTTTGCAGCCTCCCCCCGCAATCGGTGACTTGTTTAATCGGTGTTCTTGTCAACAGCGGTTTTTGTCTGAAAGGGTTCTCCGTGCTAGCGTCCTGTTTGCTTGTGGTTTCATTTGTTTGCTCCATTTTATTGGGTCCCCCCTCGGAGCCGCTATCTCCGTTCGTGTGTGTAGTCGCCTTTTTGGTCCCATGGTTATCTTTGCAGAGCAGGGAGGCCATGCGAGGGTTGGCACAAGCCCTTATGGGGACAAGTGCTCAGAGCCAGACCAGCGCTAATCGGGAGTCCGTCTCAACCGAACCTACACCACCAACCCAATGGTGCGAACTTCGAACGTACTCCGAGGCCTGCCAAGGTTTTACCGGGACGGAGACGGTATGATAGTTGAATTGGAGCCGTTCACACACGAGTTTCTCCTCGGCGCTACTGTGCAAAGCAACTAGGTCCAAACCATCATATCCGCCAGCCCAAAGCGTCAATTCCAGTTCGTTGTCCAAAGCGTAGTCCAGATACAATAAGAGGGAACCTCACGGCACCCCCCATATCCTCGGGTCCGTGGGGGCGGCACTCCCCAAAGAATGCTAGCCTCCAAGAATGTTCTTGCCGACCGGCTTTTTCCCTGCGGGAATTTCCTCGGGTACGTGGGGGCGGAACTCCCCAAAGAATGCTAGCCTCCAAGAGTGGTCTTGTCGACCGGCATTCCCCCTGCGGAGTTTCCTCGGGTACGTGGGGGCGGAACTCCCCAAAGAATGCTAGCCTCCAAGAGAGCTCTTGTCGACCGGCATTCCCCCGCAGGGAGACAAGGTTAGGTTAGAGATAAGGTAAAACGCTTAGGTTAGGAACATTGTTATAGATTTTTTTAGTATAAGATAATGTTTTTGATTGCATTTATTAGAATTAAGTTAAAACATATTAGGTGTAGGATCAAAGTTCACTGTAGTGTTAAGATGATAAATAATTTTAGAATAGTGTTGGTTGGTTTTTTCTCCTTTTTCCAATTGAATTTTAAAAATATGTAACAATCTTCATTGATTTGAATTTGCTATAGTTTTTTTTTTTTTTTAATGTGTTTAATGATAACGTACAAATTTAGAGAACCATTTGGGCCATTAAGTTTTTTTTTATTGTTATTGTTTGGATTTTGCTTTATATTCTTTAAAAATTTATAACGATTCGTATTAAATAAAGCGCTTTTGACTTTGACTTTGAAAAAGCGACATCTCGAAAATCAATGCTTGCTCTACCTTTATGTTCTACATCTGGAAATACAAAAACATTAGCCCTTTGGTTTCTTCTGAGATACTGCACTTAATATTCAGTTTAATTGTATTTGAAAGGTTGTTTGGAAAAACAGCCGATGTCAAATAATATCAAAACAAGATTTTGATGTTTATGTTTAGCCTCATACTTTCCTTACAAAATCCAAAAACTTGATTTAGAAAAAAAAAAATATGTCCAAAGATATTCAAGGAAAAAGTCAATAGTATTCGGAAATCAACCAATGTCCGATGCGTTTTTGGAAGTCAAATGACATTTGTTGCTTTTCCGAAAATTTCTGGTGATAATATACTGTGACACATGCAATCATATTATGTAAATCTTTCGAAGCCAGGCAGTCTCATTACCCTTTGAAGGATAATCCTAATATTATGTTTCTTCCACAATCATTAACTATTCGTAATACGTATGAACTTTTTTTTGTATGAAATACAAATTCGACTTTCCTACCAAGTTTATTATGATCTCTTTTCTAACGATTTCAGTATAAAATTTAGATTGACGCGATCAGATACTTATTGTATATGTGATGAGTTAAATTTGAAAATTCAATCAGCTAGAGATGTTGTAACAAAGAATTTAGTAACGGTTCGAAGAACCCAGCATCTGAAAAAAGCGAAAAAATTCAGGGAACTTAAAAATATCTATAAAGAAAAGGAAAGACAATTTCTCCATGCCATACTCGTATATCAAGACGGGTGATGTATTATATTCCAGGCAAATGTGGTATTATGTGTTTGGTATACATGACTTAGTAGATGACAGTGCATCCTTACATGTTTATCCGGAGACAATAGGAACAAGTTGAAGTAGCAGGAGGATGCTCCTACCAGAAGGGTATTGTAAAACAATTAGTAAATCAAACAATATATTCTGCATATCAAAACTTGACTAATATATTGATTCCATAAATTGAGTTCGAAAAATTAATATGGTTATTATGATTTTAAACTCGCCACCATTTTGTTTCAAGTGGTTTGACCTCGTTGCTTGATTAGTCATGATAACACATGGATATTACAAACATTTTATATAATTTTTATCAAAATTCCTACATATTTGTAGTGTCTCGGTCCGTTGCAAGCACGGATCTTCCTTGTATCACGTGTTAATGTTGTTGTAATTGTTAAATATTCAATCGGCTGTAACTTAGCTGGTTATAGTTCAATTATTGTGAAATTTTCGAACCATATACAATCACTTTCAGTAAATTTAAATTATAGATTTTGGGAAATCTAAGGGTCACATCTTGATTTCATAGAAAAAAAAGCAAAATTTCTAAAATGTACTATTATTAACAAAGCTGATCGAATCTCGACTTCGAAGGTATTTGTTGCCCTTGTGAAGAAAAAATTGTCAGTTCAAGTACTGTTTTGAAAAGCTCTTATAAAGAACTTTCATTTGATATTCATATCGGCTAACTTTGATGAAATATTTTTTCCAGCGGCCTCTCCCCTCTACTGTAATCATCGATTCATGGCCAATTTTTTCGAATCCTAGAATGGTTACAACGCCCTTTTGCTAGGAGCTCTCTCCTGCCTCCTCGACTTGTTTCACCTATGAGTATTGATTGTATGTACTCATCTTCAGTCATTCATTAAATTGAATCAAGTGTTCAAAGCATGCACCTTAAACGTTGAAGTTGGGGCAAAATAATTCAAAATTATTCAATCTTCGCATTTAAAACAGCCACTATTTTGCTTTGCGATTACTAATACCACTAGCTGAGCCAATTCTCAAAGGATTTCATGATACCTATCAATCCTGAAACTTTCATGCAAATCCTAGCAAAGCTGTAGTATCTGAGTCAGTAGAAAGCGCATATTGTTCCACAGCCATATGTTTCCATAGTAATGCAGCGCATATTGTTCCATAGTAATACAGGAAAATTCAAATCGCTATAACTTCATTAAATACCATTTGATCTTTATGAAACTTTTAGGACAGATTAACCTTATTGATAGTCATCTGTGTACTGAATTTTATTAAATTCAAGGGCACCGTTAGGATTTTATTCAAGAAAACATAAAATCGATAAATCATACTATTACTAACAAAGTTGAGTGAATTTCGACTTCTCACGTATTTGATGTTGTTGTACTCATTAAGGCCTATATTCATGATTTTTTTCAGATTTTTCGGTTCACAGGTGTCCAATCGCGAGGAGGGGGGGACACAAAATTTTCGTACATTTCCCCTTCCCCTGCACCCCTCGAAGCAAAATTTGTCATTTTACGACCTGTTTTGAAAAGTGCTCATTAAGACCTTTCATTTGATACCCATATTGCCTACATGCGAAGAAAACTTTTTTCAGGGGCAACTCCCCTATATGGAGAGGCCCCCCTTAAAGACCTTATAAATTTCTTTTAGTATTGAAACTTTGAAGAGGGCGTCACTTCGCACCTACCTACAAAATTTTATATTTCTAGCTTATGTAGTTTGGGAGAAAAAGTGGTGTGACACACGGACGGACGGACGGACGGACGGACAGACAGGACGCAATTTAAGTAGGGTATTGTAAAATAATTTTACAGTCCCCTTAAAATAGGGGCAAACAACTTCTCCGTTTTATAAAAATAGAGATATGCAGTGCGATAAACTTGTGCTACTAAGTGACGTTTGCAATGGGCAAAATAAAAACCATGTGCTGGTTTATTTTCAGTATATCTTGGTTCATGTATTGAAAATTTTCAAAAAATTACCCACATGTATGTAACCAGAGCTCTCACATACCTACCCAATGATGAAGATTTTGCACTCATTGCTAAAAAGAAACAGATGTCTTCTCTTGAGGTTCCTGCTGATTGAAACAAAGTCATTCAAACTGCCAGAAAACACCCCAGTTACTTCAAAGTAATATCAGTAACTCAGGATTTCTTTTTCTATGTAAGGGCAGCAGCTTCACCATTGTTTTTTAAGAACTCCAAGACCAGGACTTTAGCTTTGCAAATTGCGTGTTATCACAATATCTGATAATCATGAAAATATCAAGGTAAAAGGAAATTCTACAGGACCTTCAACTCGCTGTATAATACGCAACGAACGGCGCCTACCTGACAAGTTGATACTTGAACCATTATATTTAGAACCACTGAAGATGTCCAGCGGGAAAATATCAAACTTAATACATTTGAGTAAGTTTCTCACAAAACAAGAAAATATAGATTCCTTCCTTCAATTTGAATTGGGTGTAGGGGACACTGATGGTCATGTTAATGATGATGTAAAAATAGACGACAGCAAAGGATGTAATAAATGATTAAACATTTGGATAAGGATAATGAGTGTATCGTTATAAATATAAGCCATTTACTACGAAAATACATATTTTCTTTCATTTCATACTCTGATTTAAGTGGAAAACCAACCAATGTCAAACTTATTTTACGGTTTAAATGAAAATCTTTGAATAAAATTAGTCGTGAAAATGTATTACAAGCCAAAGCATGCATTAGTATCTTCAATGAAATAGCAATTATACTACTAACGAATTGATGGTACGTATTGTAAACAGTTTTTTATGCCTCTTGTAAAATATGATAAACTAACCTTGGCTGTTCTTTCAAATAACCCTTCATTTAGAAAGAACTTTGGCAAAATAATGGACAACAGATTTCTTCTTTACAAATGAGGAATGTTAAACTCGTCTTCGCCACTTCCTGCATCCGATTCTTCATCATTATCTTTGTCACTTAGTAGCAGCTTATTTTCACTAGAATGGGAATCTGACATTAGCTTCAAAAAGGACGGATTTTTCAGGTTGTTTAGTTTAGTCCCAATAAATTTTTTGCCATTTTCAGCTCCCTGGCTTTCTGTTTCTTCTATTAATATTTTCATTATCTTTCCTTTTCTTCATGTAGCATTTGTAGACGAATTCTTTCTGGCGTGTCTCTGGATTTCCTTTTTTCGCTTCCTATTTTCCAAGTCTTTTTATTCAAAGTCTTTTTTGGATTAAGTAGTACTGCTACAGGAGATATGATGTCAATATTTGTCTGAAGGCCTGTACAATGAGAGGTGGAGTCATATTCGCAGGTGCAGCAATATTCAATTGGTTGTCTAAAGGGTCTGCTTGTGCCTTATCTCTTTCATAGCTTTCATTAATAAACTCATCTATTTCAAATATTTCCAGCTTCACAAAACTAACTTCTTGCATTCTTTTTTCTTGGCAATTTTTATTTTCAATTTAATCTCCCATTAAAAATTTTGATAGGTTCAAAATCATCGTATCCAAATGTCAATGTTCAAATTCCTGGCTTTCAAAAGCCACACGTGATATTTCTGGGTGTAAAAGATTCCAAGAAAGCAAATTTTGAAATATCAGCAGTATTATATAAATAAAGTCTTACCAATATTTCGAATGTGCCAATCATTAAAGGCTATTTTCAGTTCGACTTTAAATGCTCACGCCCAGCGGCTGTAATTTGTGGGATATGTGAGGTGGCAAGAAAAGATAGATAGTCCCATTATCACGACAAAGGTTAACAGCTTAAAAAGAAGTATGTGACTTACAAAAAATTAAAATTGGATTATCTTTAGTCCACAAAGTTTGGCATTGAATGAGTTGGAGAATTAAAATGAATAATTCAGCTGTCGTCCAGCCGCTCCTATTTGCTAAACAAAGGTTGCCTTCGAGAGCACAATGAAATAAATACCAGGAAACATATGAAAAGGAGGAAGAGCAGCACCAGTTGCTGTTTTTTCTTTTGTTATTGGGAGGTGAATGTCATTTTCACGCACAGAACTTGGGACTAACATGCTCATGCTTGGATTACCCAATAAATTTCTCCCCTGTAAGCCCGAGCACCCAGCTTGGAATCATTTGACACATTCCTTTGGGTCAGTTTTCGTTTTTTTACGTTTTGAGGCACCTTCAAGGTGAGAACCTCTCTTCTAGCAAGAGGGGAGAGGGGAAGAGTTATTGCCAGACACGCGATCCTCCAGTACCAACGCCCCAGGCTGCTGTCAGTCCCTTTCATCTTTAAGGACTGTGTGAAATTAATGTGCCACCTAGTTCCATTTGTCCCCCGATTTGAGCATCACCGCGGCAATACTACCCAGGGTGACCTCTCCCGGCTTACTTAGAGTCCCTTTACAGCCAGTCCCATTTTCTGCACACAAAAAATATGTGCAGGCATTGTCTTCCTCTTCCGGGCAAAACCGACATTTGGGGGACCGTGACTTACCAATCTTGCGCAGATAAGAATCAAAGCAGTTTCACCATACCTTCAATTTAACCATGGGCTCACATCCGGAATGAGGCGCACAGTCCAACTTCTCTTTAAGCAATTCACCCAAGACTACTGCCAATCGTTGCATGCGCGCTGTCTCTTCTCACAGGCAACCATCTTCCTCACGTCCTCACTTCAACATCGATAAATAGCACGGTATTCTCCAGTAAGGACGGCAACAGGTAAATCTCACCACCGAATCAGAGACTGTCGGATATGAAGAAGCGATTCTCAGTGCTCCTCTTCTCTGTACATGTGCCAAACGTGTTCGGTATCCCTCCTTATAGAGAGTGTCGCCCCATATTTCTACTCTATACAGTTATACTGACCCTATAGCCCTCACCAAGAGGCGTTTTCTTGATGGGCTGGGTCCCCCTACCTTGGCCAAAAGTCAACCCAGAGCCTATACTCCCGAAGCAGGCTTCTCAGCCATTGCCCTGGTTTGCTCAGAGAAACTCATCTTGGAGTCAATCAGAAGTACCAGGTACTTCATCGTTAGCTTCGATTTGTATGTCTCCAAAACTAATCATCCTTACTTTAGGGATTCTATTTTTCATCAAGATGACTACTTCGGTTTTCACGAGTGCTAAAATGAAACCACGAGCATTCGTCCAGTCTCTCACTCAGCGCATTAGCCTACCTTGCCTTAGTTGCGCTTGTTCAGCGATGTGTCCAGCGACCCAACCCACAACATTTTCCACATAGCCAATCAAGCGCGACCACTGGTAGCGTTTGCTGTTTATCTGATAATTTATATAGCAGACCAAAAAGCTACAATAGTTTAGAGCAACACTCAAAAAATGTTTAATGATGCGCAGCTCTACACGGACAATTGGCGAATGAAAATCAATGCGCAGAAGTGCGAAACAAATTTGTTTCGGACCACACTGTAGTGGGCCAGCTAAGATCTGAAATGCCATTTCAAGGATTTTCACATTATGGCTGGTGAGGGTGGTTTAAAACGGGCTCCACATAAATCCTGCATTCGATACCTCGGTGTTCATCTCGATCAGTATCTGTACTATACTGAACATTTCAAAATCATACTCAATAAAGCACAAAAATTAGTATTGTCCCTTCGACGACCCTTTGATACCAGATACATTGATCAAAAAGGCAAAGTTATTTGTTACAAGACGCTGGTTAGACCAGTTTTGACATACGGATGCCAGATCTGGTACAACCAGAGTGCTAGTACTATGGAAAAATTGAGAGTTTTCGAAAGCAAATGTCTTCGTGCAGGTACTGGTTTGAACAGAAAGCCTGAGACGGTTTGAGAACAGTATGTATCGAATGGAAGAACTTATCAGACAGCAAAAGTGGCGAGAGCCGATGTCTTCACATTGAGGCTTCTTCGAAATCATATCGCAAGATCTGTAACTCTGAGCGAAAACCCTGTATTTTACAGCGATTCCACTCTACAGACGGGAATATTGAGACTTATCTCACTACTGGTTTCAAATCTCCCAAAGCATTCGTGCATTCGGACATGAATCGATATGTTTTTGATTCTGATGGTGTCCCAATTATATATCCCATATATAGACGGGCCACTGATAAGAAAATAAAATTGCTACCAAGTTTGAGTTCAGGAGACCAACAATTCCAATAGAGATACACATTAGCTAGGTTTTTTGAGGCTGGTTGAGCTGGGACGGTGCAATCTAGGTATTGGTGGCTGAATGACAATACCTAAATAATTCATGGTAATTTTTTTTGTTTTTATGTTTTTCATTGCATAGTTTTGAGTTTCAGCTCATTATAGCTACATTTAGTGTTGTTTTTTGTTTGTGTTAAACCTTAGGAATACTCGTAGATTTCAATATTTAGGAGAGGTATACATATGTTATGTTTTTTTTATTATGTTTAGATATAAGTTCTAACGCTGAGGTTAAGAATATTTTGAAAGCATATTTTCTAGCATTAGATAAAGTTTTTCGAATGAACTTTATTCGATTTATGTAACAACCTTTTAGGTTTAAGATAGAAGCATAGTATACTCAACTAGTAACCACACTCCATCAACTCTCCAGAAAAATCAGAACACAAGCCGAACAGCGAGCCATAAATCTTCGCTAGCAGGTAGGTAGGTAAATGCTGACGCGAGGATTGGCGCGAATATAAACATATGCTTCGATGAGAGATTTCAGGATTACCATACCTCAAAAAATCAATAACTTTGCAGAAAAACAAATTCGTTCCATGCAATCTTTTAGTTTTTTATTAGGATCTGGCAGCACTCCTATGTTCTGAAATGCGTAAAAGAACACGTGCGTAGGAAATTTTATTTGCATTTTGCTTTGTTCCTTGAGCGCGCCAAACATGGGATCAGCTGTAATGCCCCGGATCAGCTGTAATGCCCCTAGGAAAATTCAAAAAGTGTGCAACACAGGGTAAATGAAAGGTGTGGGTACTAGTTGAGTATACTATGGATAGAAGTTCACCGTTGTCTTAAAATTATAAATAATTTTTAAATAGCGTTTGTTGGTTTTTCTTCCTTTTACAGTTGAATCATAAAATATGTAATAATATTAATTAATATGAATTTGATATTGTTTTTTATTTAATGCTTTCAATTGATAACGTAAAAAATTTAGAGAGCCATTTGGGCCATTAAGTTTTGAGTGCGTTGCTTGAAATTTATTTTCTATTCGTTGAAAATTTATAATTATTGGTCTTGAACAAAGTGCCTTTGGCTTTGACTTTGACGATAAATGCAGTCGAGATCAAAACAACAAATGAGCGTTTATTAGACAATATGTTTGATATATGTATTGTCTAATATTTAATGAACGGCTGCTTGGTTTTCGTGGGCGATGCATATTTAGAGTGCATATGAAGTCGAAACAAAATAGGTACGGTCTGAAGATTATATTACTCAATGATGCATTAATGAGTTATTTATATTTTGCCATTCTGTATTTGGGAAAAAATAATTCTGAAAATTAACTTTCAGCGGAATCAATTCCGGAATATTATTTTAAGAAAGGTAACAGAGCCTATTAATTGCGCAAATCGTTCAAGAATTCAAGATAACTGCTTCAAAAGTATCTCATCATTAGAGCATTTTCTTAAAGAGCCATATCAATTATATCTTACTGGAACAACCCAGAAAAACAAAGGTGACATTCCAGTTAAGATGAAGCTTACATCCAGAACTGTAGCAGACACTAAATTTTGCTTTTCGTCAAAAGTTTTATTATAGTCAACACCAACGAATGTGGTAACAAGCCTTGCAGTAGAAATTGGCATTTGTAGTAGTCCGCCTACTTCGACAGATTGCAAGTGGTTGTACGGCGTAATATATTCTATAATTCACATAAAAAAGGAATAAATCACATTCCTTGCATGCTAAAAATTCAATTTGCACTGTTCACTGTACACCTAGACCATTTAGAACGTCCAAATGAAACACACGTTCAACTCCTTCAACTGACAGGTAGCTTTAGGAAGTAAACAAATTCCGATTCTTTTAACTTTGAAGATCAATAAAACATGAACGGATGTATGAAATGAAACGAAGTTCACTTCAGAAGGAGCGCTACAATATTTTCTGTAGACCATCCGGCTTTCACAATTATAATCCGTCTCAAAACCATAAAAAAACTCGAATTTTCGTCGGCACTTCCAGATTTCTCCATATAACTTCATATACACTAGTGAGCAAAATCATGTATGTGGTAGTAGCGCTGGTCATGTGTGTGGTGGTAGCGGTCATGTATGTGGTAGTAGCGCTTTCTGGTACAAGGCTTGTTACACTGTAGTAAGACTTTGATTATATTCTTTAATTCAAAAAAAATTATTATAATAATAAAAATAATAAGATAGTATTACTAGTATCAACTTGCTCCAAATCTACAGAAATAACTAACGGAAAACTTAACACAAACTTATATTACAATTAAATCCAGGGATGTACAGATACTCGTACGTTTGACCCACTTTTTTACACGTACACAGCCGCAAGGAAAACAAGCCGCGGGAAAATGAGACAATTTTTTGGTATATTCGATCAAGCAGCTGTTACTATTCGAGTGTTTTTGAAGTATGCGTAGGATAACTTAAATATTCCTAACAAAGTAAGAGCAAATGATTGCTTGAAATAGTTAATCTTGCACCTATAAACGTATATAGGGTTATCCATTTTACGCTTGGGAAAGTAAAGTTAAGAAAATACATAAAATATTCAGATAGAAACAAAATTTTTTATTCAATATTAAGGTTGAGCTTTGCCATTATACGTGAAATACAACATCACTCAAATGTTTTCCACGTGACCTCTTACAGCCCTTAACCCTTTTGAGGTAATTTTCTATGATTTTCGGCACATTTCCGGCAATATCTCGGCCAAAACTTCACGAATATTGGTTTTCAATTGCTCAAGATTTTGAGGATTGTTTGCGTAAACACGATCTTTTGCATAGCCCCATAAAAAGAAATCCAAAAGTGTTAGGTCACAGGATCTTCGGGGCCAATTGCCATCACTCAATCTCGAAATTACGCGTCCTGGAAATTTGTAACGATTTTCATACTCCGTCTCGTTCGTTCGCAATCAGAACCGACCTCTCATCGGTTCGAGACGTACAGTCTTGGAAATGACAACGGACTGTACCCTTCAGGTCAACAAGTCCGGTCACACTTAGTCTACTCGGTGGTGGCTGCTTGTAGGCTAGCTAGTTCGGAGAGGAGTTTCGGTCGCGGGTCTTACGCGAGCAGACTAAGTCTGAGTTACGTAACTCAGCCACCGGTTCACATGCCCGACTTCCAAACGCGTCAATACTACTCATTCAGAACGGGAAACCTACGTTACGTTAGTTCTGGATGTGATCTCTCCACAGATCTCAAATCAAAACACTACAAAATAACCATAGGCGCGTTAGCGACTCACCGACGCGGTACCAGAAAATAAGCTAAACTACCTCAAGTCCAAAATAACCTACTCTAAGAAAAAAACGAGCGCAAACAAGGGTACCGCGGACCGTAACCGACTAGAAATCAATCATCCGCAGATTATGAAAACCTAACCCTCTTCAAGACATACTTACCCTCGGTCATCACTTCCGCTGCAAAAGAAAGAGCATGCGGAACGGAAAGGCTTATGGCTTCTTTAATACTTCATGTTTATTTTTCCGAGATTTCATTGAAAATTATCGTTTACGTAAAATTTTTTACAGCATTTTACACTTTTCTCATCTAACAGGTGTTATACTTGCAATGTCATGGTCTCATATTAATAATGTACTTCAATTGTTAAACTGAATCAATCATTACAAGATTTATGTTATAATTACAAGTAGATTATTTTTTTTTCTTGTTTCTGGTTCCTCTCAAAATTTAATATTATTTATTAACCTAAAATGATTCGTACGTATATTTATTGTTTTTCTATTGCTAAATGTTTAGTATGTATATGTTATTATTTATGGCATGTATATAAGTAGGAATATATTACTATGACTCATATATGAATATAATGAATAATTGAACACTAATGATTTACATCTTTTGTTTTCATGCCGGTATAAGGTTTAAAATCTATTTGGTTTTGAAATATTCAAGACGGTTTCATTTTCAATATTGTTTTCGTTCGAAAACGGGTTTACTAATTTTAGTGGTTTGATTTTGTTTACATTAGAAGTTAATTACGTTAAAATTCATGCAATCTTGTACACAGGATGAAGTTTCTCATGCGGTTGATATTTTAGGCTCATTTACAAAGCTACAGAAAGGCGGAAGGAATTAGAAAAAATTTAAGGGTAAACTTCGTCACAAAAAATCAGTCATCTGGTTTACAAGCTTAAGGCGGGTTAATAGAGAGAGGGAGAGGCGATAGATTTTTTTCCTTTTTTTTTACTATATTCAAGTTTCTAGATGCAGGATTAGATTTTCTGTATATATAGACAAAAGTGAGTTTAAAATATTTCTAAGGAGTTAATACATCAATCTTGCTATAGAATCTTAATAATAGGTAAATAGTTGATTAGAGAATTTCCTTAGTATTAATTAACATTTACAAAGTTGTTTACAATAAAGATTAAACCATAGATTTTTCTTTGAAAGGATTGTTTAATTTCGACTTTCAATGATTATATCGAAATTAAGTAATTTAGTATTGCCAAAATATACAAAAATACATAATCAAGACGTTTTGCGGAGTGAAATTATTAGCTTTATATTTTAAACGCGTTTTTAATATTTTCTTACATTTATTTTCTTTTTTTTTTTAAACGAAAGTTCTTAATATAGTGCACATTCTAACAGTTAATTTTTCAAATTAATTGGTTTAAATTTATAAATTTTACTTGCACCGTGGATCGAACCATTTTTGCATTGAAAATATTTGAAAAGTCTAGCTTGGAATCAGGTGAATTTATTATTTGCTATCATTTTGTTTTAAAATCTGACTTCAATTGACAGATTATATAAGGTTTATATATTTGCACGTTTGTCACGGTTACTAGGGATGCTGATGTTATATAGCATATGTCTAGTTAGGCTTTTAGGGTGATTTGAATTTAGTAGTTTACTTGTTATTTTCATACGGAGAGCTTATTAAGTACTTGGACGTTATAATGGAATTAAAATTCCACGAATATTTTTGGGAAACCGATATATTCTACTATGATTTGTCATTATGATGTTTTTCAGAAATTACTCCGTTTTCTTTAATAATCACCGCATGTCAAAATTACTCTTTTGTGAAATTCATGTAAACGCACCACAATATGCGAAACAAAGGAAATATACTCGGCTTTCTTGATATGATTCCCTGATCATAATGAGGTACGACTCGCTCAAACAGATGCTCTTCATCACTGGAATCGTTTTCAGGATGGAGATTTTTATGGGGTTCTACACCATTGACCCACCACAACATGGGACCTTATAATATTGGCCCCTTGAAGAGGATCCCGTAGCCTAGAATTGGACAAGTACTTCCTTAACGTCTTGGAGTAATTTAATGTCATGGATATTGGCCCAATTCAGTTCCCATTCACGTTGGATACGAAACAGTTATGTAACACATTAATATGATGTTCAGTAATGCAATTGATCTGCACTTCCTAACGATACTTAGCTGGACACTAATAAAATGCTGTCGTCATACTGATAGCTTAAACGTAGAATGTTACTTCTAAGCTTGAAATAATAAAAATAACATAAACCTATCCTTGATATTCTAACTTATCTCTAATGTTTAACATAAACAAACAACAACAAAGCTAAATGTAGGAATAATGAGCTGAAACCCAATACTAAGAAATTAAAAACGCAGGACAAAAAAATAACCACGAATAATTTAGACATTGTCATTCAGCCACCAATATCTACATTGCTCCGTTCCAGCTCGACCAGCCTCAATGAGTCTAGTAAATGAGTATCTCCATTAGAATCATTGGTGGCCTGAACTCAAATTCAGAGGATATTACTTGTATACCTTCTTCTCGGTGGTCCGTTTATATAAGTGATATATAATTGGAACACCATCAGAATCAAAAACATGTCAATTCATCTTCAAATACTCGAATACCTCTGGGAAAACGAAGCCAGTAGCGGGACACGTCTCAATATACCCGTTGGAAGGGTAAAATGGCTGTGAAATCCAGGGGTGTTAGTCGTAGTTATAGATCTTGGGGTATAATTCAGAAGAAGTCTCCATATGAAGATATCGACTCTCATCACATTTGCAATTTGATATATTACTCTTTTCTATACGTAATGCTTCCAAGCCCTCTCAGGATTTCTGTAAAGACCAGTACATGCACGAATACAATTTGCATGAGCTTTAAAAATACGTCTGTTTGCAACGAATGCTAGACGCAGAATGTTCTTCTATCGTCACAACGTATACAAATACTAAGAAATATAAATCTTCATCTTGACGTAGAACATCGGCACATAGTTTAATGTCCTTCAATATCAACATTTGAGCTTCTGCATGCTTCTGAATAATATAATAATTCGACAAATGCCTTCATTTTAACGATATCAGCATCAAGATGGTTTGAAGCTGTTGATCTTGTTCAATAATATGAGCGCAAGTCTCTTCAATTTGAGTATTTGTGTGTTCCACAATTATTTAAAAAAGTTCCTTAGTAAATAAAACCTCCCATGGATGTTCGAAAGTCATCAATCCAACAACTGGACCAACTGGTCCAGTGATGCGTTTCTGAGATACCGACTGTCGATCTGAAAAAAATATTTCATGTATAAATAGTAATATGTGTGCGATAAAGTAAATTGTGTGGTATTTGTCATGAAGAACAATTTTGAAATAATAAATTATTAAGTATGAACTAACCTGAGTGTCTTGAGGGAATTTCTCCATAATAGTTATTTTTGCTTCTTAATGTTGTAGATCTTTGACCTCGTGCATTTGCAGCAGCTAGACATTCTTATTGGCGAGCACATGTTTCTGAATGTCATGGCTCCAAACTGGCATTATTGATTTCCTCAGAATATTCTTCCTCTTTATTGGACATGTTTTCTACAATTGCCAGGATTTTAGTGTTCTATTACTTTTGCTCTGACGAGGAGTGTGATGCCTTAACTGTCACGAGATGGCGTTACAGGCTCAAACTTATTGTACGTCAAATTTGTATGTACTTTGAAAATAACAATGGAGTCTTCGAGACCCCCAGTAATAGTTAAGGGTTAAATCTATCACTTTCTGACAAAAATAGCCCCAACTTTAAACAAACAATTACGAGCAGGACTAGCACATCCGATAAAGCATCACTCGTTCTACCTAATTTTCCAGGCCCAAATGGGATCGCCTCTCACTTCATGGATTTGCATTACTGTTGCTGATTCTCTTTTACAGGTAATCGCAAAGCCGCAACGTGAATCTCTGTACTCGTCGATGTGGGAAGAAAGTTTAACCACATAAATAAGTTATAAATAACTTACGCTCTCAAAACTTTATTATTCCCTCTGCTTCTTGGCCCCCTTGTTTCCAGACAGGTTTGTTCTTTCCTCTTTTCCGAAGAATCACTTCCCCTACTGACACCTGGGCACACCGACAAAATTTAATTTCATGTGCACACGAGCGCGCCTTTTTTATCGTTCGTAGAACAGTTTGAGTACAACACAACAAACGTTCTCTCACATAAAACTGGAATGTCAAAGCTAATGAAATTCGTAGAGGCGAGAAAACTCATGTGTCAAAGCCAATGGGAAGTCCGTAAGTTTTTAATAAAAACAGTGAACTAAAGTACCGATTTTTTACACGCGATTTTCAAAATTAAAAACTTTATAAACGTGAACGTATTTCGGAATGAACTAGGAGCAAAAACAAAAACATATCACTTCAAACCTCAACTTCACAAAACTTTAGCGAAGGTTGCTAATTGCTTCGGCTCCCGGTTGGTAGTACACTTTAATACATTTGGATTAACGTCTCAACTCCAAGGACAATAGGTTAAGGTAATATCGAAACCCTGAAATGTAACTCCAAAAATGCTATTTGAGCCTATACATTTACAACTCTTTATCAAACATAGCAGATAGGTGGGGCAAAGAATATGAGGGGATGATGGAAATTGAAACGTTATAAAAACCAAAGTAAAGTAAATATACCAAAAAAGCAGGGGATACACTGAAAAGAACAAGAATTCTTGAGGAAACAATCAAACTTTACGACTGATGGCAGATAATTTTATTGTCAAATAGAGGGTTGCACAAGTAGATTCAGCTGGATCAACAAACGTCTTGTGATGAAACTCTTCCTCCTGACCAGAGAACTCATACCCCTTTTTTCAGCATATTACTCGTACTTCCCGTGAATCCACCAAAAGATTTGCCAGAGCTTCTTGTATCGTTCTACGAAGAATGTTATCTAAACATAAAGTTGTTATGTTGCTGAAATTTTATGGCTTCTTCGTAGGTGGGTGTGGTGTCGATAAAATTTTATTTTAGAGCCTTCAATAAAGCATTTTTGTAATTTATTTACACTTCATGAGCAGATCATCACACATCCATCCCCTACAGTGAATTGTGATAGCTATTATTGCATATTTTTCCTAGAGAATTTTCACTTTTATTAAGTTAGCAAACCATGAAGCTATGTGAAGTTCACAATGATAGAAGGGTAGTATTATGGTGTTATTATAAGTGAGATTGGAGTGAAATAACATATGAGCGATTGAGAATGAGGATAATATAGTAAATAACGAAAGTAACTTTTTTTTACTTCAATTCAATAAGTTAAGAAACTAGTACTAGAATGTTCCTTACAAAAGCCTTCAAATCTTGTATTTAGTCTAATTAAGGGTTAACTTTTACATAATCGTATTCGTAGTGAAGTTTAGTATCTACATTTTAAGTACGTATGTTCTCAGTAACACAATCATGATTATTTGATTGAAAAAGTTGTGAGTCCTTCACGTGCTTCAGCAGAGATTGCTGGGCAAGGGATTGCCGTGAGAAATATAAAGTAATTATTTCAAAGAGTATGGGTAAAAATAAAAAGAAATTAAAATCAGAATTCAATCATTGTCAACCGTTCCTCTATTTGTCTCAATGTTATCTTATTAACATTATTTTAGCGAGTAAAAATCTAAACAGAAATAAAGCAAACAAAAAAAAAGTAAAGTTCATTACACAAGATGACATTATTAGAGATACGTATAGTAGAATTTGTGGAACAATTTTTTGACCAAGAATACTGGTCTACAAGGTTGTAATTGATTCCACTAAATTCAACCTTCTGTAGAATGTGGGGGTATGGAGTTAGTGCGATTTAGCACCTTAACTCCCTCGTATCTGTGAGTACTACAGTACCCACTAACCTTCCTGAGCCAGCTTCAGTCAATTTATAATTTTAGAAGTAAATTTTATACAGTTATTTGGTGGATTATTGGGTAACGTAAATCATCCCCGTTCCGAACAGTTTGAAGGAACGCCAGGGTACTATTAGTGTGGTTGTCTATTGTATCAAAAAGTTTCAGTGCTCTGTTACGTACGTATTTTTCAACTGTCTCAAGTCTTAGGTCCTTGTATATGTCCGTGTTTCTAATGTACCATGGAATTCTTAAGATCTTTCGAATAATTCTATTTTGGAAGGACTGGAGTGCTTTTTTGTTAGTCTTTGTCGTCTTGTAGAAAGTAGAACTACCGTTTAGTAGCGTCGGTCATATAATTTGTTTGTAGATGAGTAGTCGATTTTTAAGGCTTAGTTTTTTGGGTTCAATGGGTGGGTATAGTTTGGAGAGAAGTCCAATACAGTGTTCCTGTTTATTTTGTATGTGATGCCTCCATGTCAGTCCTGTATCGAATGTAAGTCCAAGGTATTTAGCCGTTGGTGCCCAGTCTATTGTTTTGTTGTCAACGGTTAGTCTCTGTGGAGTTTGTAGTGGTTTTCTTGTGATGAATAGGGCCTGTGTTTTATCAGAATTAAGCCTAATTTTCCATTTTCGAAAGTATTTCAATAAACTGTTTATCGATCGTTGCAAGTTTGAGGTGATGACTCTCAAAAAGTTGAAGCAGAATCACCCTTTCCGCAATTTTCAACAGCGAAGAGAGGAGACTGATGTGTCTCCAGTTTTGTGGAAATTGTGGGTCCTTTTGAGGTTTTGGGAAGACAATAATAACCGCTGATTTCCATATTTTGGCATACTTTCGCAAACCAAATATCGTATTAATAATATCCGTAAGTGTTTGTAAAATATTGTCTGGTAGCCAAGAAATCATAGTGTTTGTAATAGTGTCGTTATCAGGTGATTTATGTTTGTCGAGTGTCTGTATAATGTTTTTGATTTCGTCTAAGTCCGTTGGTTTAATCCTGTCTTCGTGTTGAATGTTATCCATCAGGAGTCTGTTGACAGAAGATTCAATTCTTTCCTCAGTTTCCAAGTCCTCCTCATTCGAAGAATTTTCGCGAAATTGTGATTCTAGGGAATCTGCAAATGCCTCTGCCTTACCTGCATCGAAAAATTGCATCCCATTCGGACCATGAATAGGCGGTACCACAATCTTACAGTTTTTCCGAAAGTATTTGGTCATTCTCCAGAAACTGGCACACCCAGGCTCGAGACTCTGCAAAAAGCTCTCCCATTGCTCGTCTCGGAATACCCTTATTTTATCACGGATTTCATTTGTCATCCGAGTAGCGTTTATGCGTAGCGTAGGGTCACCTGTAAACCTAGCTCTCCTCCAAACTTGATTCCTTCTCCTGATCATTTGTTTGATATTCTGAGGGAGTTCATAGGGACTCGTTTCCCTTCTCGGAGTTATGACCATGTGGTCCTCTTTTGCCTGTACAATTTTCTGAGTTATGTTTTCTATGATATTGTCGATGCCATCGGCCGTTTCTGGTGATTGAAAATTAGTTTCATAGGCCAATGTAACTTTAAACGCTTTCCAGTTGGTAGTTTTCTTTTCCTGCATAGGAACATCTATAAAGATGTTTTCGATGAGGAAAAGAACTGGTTTGTGGTCGGAAGACAGTTCGTCGAGGATATTTAACCGAACATTTTGTGTGAAATCTCGCGATATTCCGATGCCCAGTGTAGAGCCTTTTCTTGACCCGTAATGTGTTGGCTCATTGGGGATATGCAGGCTGAAGTGATTGGCTGTGATGAATGTATTGAGCTCGGTCCCAGCTTTATTGATTCTCACAGCTCCGCAAAGGCGGTGTGTGGCATTTAGATCTCCTGCAATGAAGATAGGGTCATCAAATCCAGCAAGTAGTCTGAGATCATCTGAAAGATTTCTATTTGACGGAGGATTGTAAACAGAAATCATAATGAACTCCAGAAAATCAGTTCGCACCTTGATTATTGTGGCCTCTAATTTCTCAAGTGTGGGTGTATTGATGAGATAATGACTCACGTTGGGTCTCACGAGAATGGCCGTTCCTTTTCCCCTACCCGTCATTCTATCATTTCTCAACATGATGTTGTTGGGGATGTGGAATCGTCTTCCAGGCTTCAGAAAGGTTTCCTGGATCATGATGATATCGTATTTATGATCAAAAATAAATTGTTGTATTTCACCTGTGTTCTGAGGCAAGGAATTCGCATTCCACGTCAGAATTGAAACGTGATTCATTAAACTCATTAGTGTTAAGTGTTGATGACATTTTGAGATGCAGCGAACATGGTTTGAATCATGTTTGCCATCATCTCTTGCATCATGTTTTGGAACTGTGTCTGTATTTTGGCAAACATTTGGTCCATATTGTGAGTTTGATTTTGTGTGCGTGGGGGAGCCTGTGTTGTGGTTGTTTGTTTTTGTGCTGGTTATGTGGGTTGGGCCGCAGCAACCTGTGCGAACGATCTTCTCACATTCTTTGGATTCCCGAGACAACCCCCGTAGCTTGCTGGATGTCTTCCACCGCAGTTAACACATTTTGCTTTCTCTTCTATTTTCTTCGGACAGTTCGAGAAATGGTGAAGCGAGTCGCATTTAACACATCGAGGCGGTGCATGACAGTTGCTAGCGGAATGTCAAAATTGTTGACAATTGTGGCACATACCCAGGCCCGTACGAGGATGCTGTGCTTCCAGGATGCACATAAGATGGCATACAGATTTTATGTTATAAATATTTGTTTCGGTTTTTGGGAGGAGAACATTGACAATTTTAGAGAGACCTTCCCTCATTTTAATGTAAAAAACTTCAATTGGGTTGAAGCCCTGAGACTGTAAGTCTCCTTTGATCTCTTCAGCTGAAAGGCCATACAGACCCCTGATGACAACACTCAGCTGTCTATCTTCTGGAAGTATATAAGTGTGGTATTGCAATTCGTTCTCTGTTAGAGCTTTGGTCAGTCGTCTGTGATCTGTGGGTGTAGTTGGTACAATTTGTATTCCCAGGTAGACCCTTTTCGCGGATGTGTATGAAATGTTTTGTATTTTCATTATGTTCAGTGTTTGGGGACTATTTTGAGGGCTCTCGTGAAATTATCAGAACTGTTTTAGATTCTTGTGTTTGTGTTGCGGGTTGTGTGTTTGTAGTGTTTGGAACTGTTGGCTTTGGTTTTGGTGTGATGGGCATTTCTTTGAATATCGTAGCTGGTTTTGGTGGTGGAAGGGCAGGGAAAATCTAATACTCTTTATCTTTGTTACTATCGCAGTCAACTTCCATCTCACTCTCTGTAGTTTCATACTTGGGAGGTGAAGACGCCTTCACCTTTCGCTTATTGATCTGAGGGCTGTCCTTTTTGGATTTTCCATTTATCTTTGCCTTATTCTTGAGCGTTAACACTAGTTCTGCATTTTTCGCAGCTAGCAGCTCATTTTTGTTTCGCTGGTCGGCCAGCTTGTGTTTGTGATAGCGTTACAAACACTTGATCCAACTTCAGCGTTATATTGTCAAGCTGGGTGACCAGCGAAGCAATTTGTTCATCTTTGTCAGCAGGTATGTCACGTCCGGCAACCACGCCACCGTCAATCGACATCCTGTCCACCAAAAGGGAACTATCTATATGCTATAATTAGTAGAAAGTCCGCCAAATAACTAATTTTCAATATTAAACAAAATTCAGAATTTAGAAAAAATATAACAAGAAAAATTGACTGAGGCTGACCCAGGTCAGTAAAGGAATACCAAGTACTCACCCAGAGTCCCGGTATTATATCTACTATCTTCTTATTCACTCTATCTTATATTTCTTTCTATCTCCTTACTCGCTCTATCTTCTATTTCTTTCTATCTTCTTACTCACACTATCTTCTTCTCTTTCGCTCTATCTTCTTCTATTTTGCTCTATCTATCTGCTGTCTTGCTCTACCTTCTACCCTCCTATCTTCCCTCTCACTCTACTTCTCTCCTATTCGCTATCTCCCTCTGCCTTCGACTTCCTCCTCTACCAATCTTCTGTCTTCTTCTTATCTTCCTTCTCCTCATCTTCTGTCTCCTTCTTATCTTCTTTCTTCTTATCTTCTGTCTCCTTCTTCTACCTCCTTCTTCTTCTATCTTGCATGCACTTTACTTCACTTTCTACTTTTACTCTCCCTCAGCACGTCGACTTTATAACTTGACTTTTAAATTCAACCTCTAAATGCTCACCATTTTATTTTCTTGACTGTGGTTCTCGTTTATTCCATATTTAATACTATTCCTACCATGACCGGTCAAATGACCGTTTTTACAATTTCCATTAGAATTTTCTATTTGTATTATAACTGTATTGTCCTCAAACTCCATGACTATTGCTAAAACAAAAACATAATTTATTTTTCAATAGTTATTTTGTTGTTAATTTTTTTTATTTACTGGTGTAACTTGGTAGTTTATGTTATCTGGTAATATGACCGGTTGAAAGATTCAAGTATTCCCATAAAAAAATTCATTGTAAATGGTGTGTATTTTCAGAATTTTTTTCTCTAAAATTCGATTCCGGAAATATCAAGCCATCATAAATAAGATGTAATGCATATATGTGGCTGATTTCTGGTGAGAATTGCCTTTCAGGTGCTGTTGTACTAAGTCCAAAAAGCCCCAAGTTCATCTACAAACTTGGAACCTTCTGGTCAACAGAAAAGTGAAAAGACTTGCGGATTCAAACCAATAGGCAAACTTCTGCACTTTCTATGTTAAAGGAAGTAGAAGGATTTGTAATGAGGCCATAATTCGAAAAACAATTGAGAATGACCTTCTAATCAGTGGATGCAGAGTTGAGTAGCTACCTTCTCGCAATCAGCAGAGCCGTGGCTTCAAAGTTTTGATTCCAACGCGATATGCCTGGCTTATCACGAGTTTCAAGAAGAAGAATGGTATTCGTTCCTGGTGCGGGATGGTTTTCAAGTAATGGATTGATCAAATCGCGAGCCCTGGATCCAAGGACAGTAAAAAATAAGTAGCGCTATGTAAGCCCATTACCCTTACACTGGTCCAATAGCAACTTCTAACATGAATCCTAAACCTCAATCCCTATTTTCTCCTTCGAAACGCTTGAATGCCTTCCACGCTTCGGATAACTGTAGCACTTTGGTTGCCAACCCAAAACTTCACTCTATTAGCGTTAGTGCTGGTCATCTGGAAACAGTCAAAGACGCAGAGGCGTCTTCTGCACGAAACCTAGAAGCAGTTTCCTCTTTAAACTATAAATCTTCTACTATACAGGGCACTTATAATAACTTCGTGCGTGGAGAAGATTTAATTCCAAATTCGTCCGGATCAATTTTACGCCCCATATCACTTGCTCCTAATAATAACAACCAATCCTTTTTAGACCCGGTGTTGCCACCTACAGTCAAGGCCACTATAGTTTCGGGTGCTGACCTCGAAAAAAGATATTTAATATCTCGACTTATAGATAATAAAATTTAAGAATCGGTTCGGCTCTACCTGTCATATGTGCACAAGGCATCAGAAACCGCTTGCATAGATGAAAAAACGAAAACGAGTCTGAAAATCGTGATTCAGAGAGAAGGTCTTCCAATTGATCTGGACGCTCTCCAGCTTCTGTATTTTTCCTACTATGAAGAACTAGGTATCACCCTTAACCAGGCAAAAAAAGATCTCGAAACCTACGCATCACATGTTAGTTCAAATCATATCTCGTCATTGCAAAGGGCAAGGGAAGAGCACCATAAATTTTTTCGTCCCCAATAAGCAGAATATTTTAAAGTTATTTTGCCATAACTGTGGTGGTATACGTAGTAAGTTAAACAAACTTTTTCTTGACGCAAAGTTGTGCCATTTTAATATTCTAACCCTTTCCGAAACATGATTGAATGATTCTCACATTAACGAAGAGATCCTTGATAGTGACTGGAATATATACAGAGACGATAGAGATCGTCAGAGCACAGGACAATCACGGGGAGGTGGTGTTTTAATTGCAGTACACAACTTCTTTATGAGTGAGCTAGTAAATTTCACGCAATACAAATTATTCCAGCATGAAGTGGTTAAATAAAGTTGGGAAGATCTTATTTATATATTGGTGTTTTTTTTTGTCCCCCCGAATTCTAACGATACTGTCTACGACGACGTTTGTCAAATTGTTGCTGAAATTGGTGCAATTACAAATAAAGAAGATAAGATTATAATTACTGGTGACTTTAATCGTCCAAACTTAAAGTTTGTGGTCGATGAACAAGACGGCCTCCTTCTTCCTATCAATCTCCTAAATAGTGTCGCGTGTTTTTGGTTCGCGGCCAATAATTTTAATGTTCCGGGAAAGTGAAAACGCAATGTCTTTTAATTTAAGTTAAAAGAGTTTATTTAATTACAAAAAAGCACAATAATCACTTTAACACTTTCACTAGTTTTAATTTTCACTATTAAAAATCTAACACTTGTCCATAAATTTCTTATCACAATCGTCTTCTTAATCACTTCACTATTACGAAAATCACTTTTCTATTATTCGAACAATATCGCTTCCCACACACTATCGCAGTTCTTATCGCGGTCGAATGAATGATCCCCCATTCATTCAGCTCGCCTTAAATAGGGCCTCTAATCATTCAACTCTGTTCTCGTACATTGGTGAATTAGCGGGAACATTCCAGCAGTGAATGAATGGAGCAGTGACTCACTTTCAGATGTTGTTCATGCTTGGTAGGTTCTCGTGGTTTCGAGTAAATTCGTTTTGTTGATGTTCTTAATGATTGTGAGAACAATTGCGACAGTAGCTCGCAGAATTATTTGTACATGTAACAATAGTAATGATTTCAATCTCATGAGCACCTTTCATAGCAAAGATTTGCAGCAAGTAGCTCCTATACCCAACCAAAATCGCAGATGGCTTGATCTTATTTTCTTTAACTCTTACGTCGTAGAAGTGGTCAGTTCAACTGATGTCAACGAGCATCTGTTTTTTAATTCAGTTCATCACTCCGCTTTTATCGTTGAATTGTCCACTTCTGATACTTCTAATTCTATATCGTACAATTCCACTATTGTATACGACTTTCGTAATGGCAATTACGATCAAATCAATTGTCTTTTACCCCGAGTAAATTGGAATGACACTTTGTCAACGTAAGACTTGGATACAGCATTTTCCACTTTTTATAGCATCATCTTTGACGCCGTTAAATCACTTATACCGAAAATAAAAAAAAAGACAAGAATTCAGAGTCATGGGTAGGAAGAGATCGCCGGCGTTTACGCAACGAGAGAAATGAACTTTACAAGCTCCTTAAACGCAAAAATGATGCCAGCGATGAGATCAAGAATAAGTGCAACGAGATTGCTCTCGAATTCAAACTAAAATCCCGAGGAGCATATCAATCGTACGTTAACGTTGTAGCGGAGGAAACTATTTTCAATCCAAAAAAGTTTTTTGACTTCGTAAACGTTAAGCGTAAAACTCATGGTTATCCTTCGATTATGACATACAAAGACTCGACGTCATCTTGTGTAGAACAGATCTGCGAGTATTTCGCAGACCACTTTCAGCATGTTTACTCGAACTCTGCTACTCCACTAAACCTAGAGCCCCCGGAACAATCGTCTGGAACCCTTATAGAGAACATGTCGATTTCAGAAGATAAAATTCTCCAAGCTATCGAGGATCTAGATTTAAATAAAAGACCTGGCTTAGATCTGATTCCACCCTTTTTTTTGGCCCTCTGCAAAAGTGAACTGACTAGACCCCTCTTCATTATTTTCAATAAATCCCTATTTAGTGGTATCTTTCTTACAATTTGGAAGCCATCCTTTATAACACCAATACATAAACAAGTTGGGTAAACAGACCTACGCTCATGTCAGAAGGGTTTTGTATTCAATTTACAAAATACAGTCACCAGATCGAATAAAATCAAGAAACATGCATTTCATTGAATTTAAGGGTACCGTTAAGATTTTAAACAAGAAAACATAAAATCCGTAAATCATACTATTACTAACAAAGTTGAGTGAATTGCGACTTCTCGCGACTTTGTTGTTGTTGTACTCCTCATGGCCTACTTTCATGATTTTTTACAGATTTTTCGGATCACAGGTGTCCAATCGCGAGGGGGGGGGACACAAATTTTTCGTGTATTTCCCCTGCCTATGCGCCCCTCAAGCAAACTTTGAAAAATTAAGACTTGTTCTGAAAACTTCTCATCAAGACCTTTCATTTGATACCCATATCGGCTAACTTAAATTAAATTTTTTTTTCGGAGGGTCATTCCCCTATATAGGGAGACCCCCCTTAAATACCTTATAAAATTATTTTGTAGTTGAACTTTGAAGAGAGCACCACTTTACACCTACATACAAAATTTGATGTTTCTAGCTTAAACAGTTCCCGAGAAAAACTGCTGTGACACACGGACGGACGGACGGACGGAAGGACAGACAGGACGCGGTCTTAGAAGAGTTTTGTAAAAAACGGGTTGTGGTTTTGTGAAAAACGGGTTGTGGTGAACAACAGGGGCATTGCTATCGTATCTGGTATGCCAAAACTGTTTGAAAAAATTATTCGTAGTAAAATTTCTCCCATTATCGAGCCATTTCTTAATGAAGAGCAACATGGTTTCCGTAAAAACAGATCTACTACCACTAATCTAATCACTTTGACGTCAGATGTTCTTTGTAGAATGGAGCAAGGAAATCAAATTGATGCCATATACACAGATTTTAGCAAAGCATTTGATAGAGTGAACCATGGAGTTTTGTTGAAAAAACTCCGTAGCTTCGGCATATCAGGTTCAATACTAATCTGGATTCAGTCTTATTTGAAAGGCCGCACACAATTTGTGAAGTTTCAAGGGCAGTTGTCGCGTGAGATCAATGTCGCCTCTGGGGTTTCTCAGGGCAGTCAACTCGGTCCACTTCTCTTCAATATTTTCATCTCAGATCTTTCGGAAGCGCTGTCTGATATCTCGCACCTTTTTTATGCTGACGACTTCAAACTGCATCAAAGTATACAATCTTTAACTGATGTATCTTTTCTTCAGTCCAAACTAACCGGCCCCACCAATGGTGCGACATGAACCATCTTGAACTAATTCTGAATAAATGTTACGTGATAAGCTTTTCAAGAAAAAGGAATGTCAACACATATAACTATGAAATTAACAACACATAACTGCGAAGAGTTGATAAAGTTGTAGATCTTGGCGTAGTATCACACGCCAAACTCAGATTCAACCTTCACTACGATGAAATTTTGTGCAAAGCTTATAATATGCTGGGTTTTATTAAGCGGAGGGCGAAAGAATTCATGAATATTTGGGCCACCAAATCCTTGTTTGCCTTGCTTGTCTATCCTATTCGGCTGCATAGTCTGGGACCCTATATACGAGATCTATAGCCGTAGGCTTGAGTCTGTACAAAAATAATTTTTACTCTTTGCCTTAAGATTTCTGTACGACCCGACCTCTTTTCACAACCTACCATCTTATGAGGATCGACTTCGAACATTAAACCTGACATCACTCACTTCCAGAAGAGTCGCTTTGTCTGCATATCTACCTTTCGACGTAATAAGGTACAATATTCAAGTTACTGTTTTGTCAGACAAGATGCACTTTCACGATCCTATTAGAGTCACGAGACACATTCCCATGTTGGACACGAGTACACACCACACCAATTATGCAGACAATGAGCCGGTTAACAGATGCTGTAAGGTATTCAATAAGTTTAGCGATCTGTATTCCCCAACCACTTCCAAGTCCTGTTTTAAATCCAAAATATTAAAAGTCCTCAATTCATCGACTACATAATTGAGATTGTATTATTGTATTGTTATTTTACTTCAGTTAAATTTGATTTGTATTTTAATTTAAAATGGGCCTTGTTTGGCGACTGAATAAATAAATATACGACATCTTCAAATATTTACTAATTGTACTCGCTCGCTCGTTCTTTACCTGCCTGATTTTCATTCGAAGTATTCCAAATTCTGTATTTTTATACATCGTTTTATCAAAAAAAAAAAAAACGTTTAAGTAGTTACATTCTTTATCCTTTTGATCCTTTTCGCTTTTTATATTTATGTTTTAGCTTTTATTCATACATCAAAATGTCGAAACGTCCGAGAAATGTGAATGCGTTATTGGTAGAAATAAATGATATTGACGAGGAATGTTCAGAAGATGATCGAGGAATATCTGATATTGAAGATGCTAGTGCAGAAAATGATTTTGCCGTTTTTTGGAGCGACTCGACTACTAATGAGAATAAGAGAATCTTGCATACCCGACGAAAATTTTAGAAAGTTCTAACAGTGAAAATAAAAACGTAGTATTTGAAGCTGCTATTGACGGAACAGTTTGGCAAGAATCTCAATTAGGTTCTAAGTCAGGACGAGCACTATTTCACAACATTTTTGGGGAAACACCAGGATCAACAGCAAACAGTAAGTATAACATTATGAAAAGTGAAACTAAAACGGCTTTTCCCTGATACTTGACCAAACCAGAATCGAACATATAAGGAAATGCACGACAGCAGAAGCATTTCGTGTGTTAGGATCGAAATGAGAATTATCCACTTCAAAGCTTTATGCATTTATTGCACTCCTGTATGCACGTGGGGCATATGCAGCAAATAATATAGGCGTCTCACTTTTATGGATCAAAGAGTGGCATCCAGCATTCTTCTCAAACCCATGAGCAGAAACAATTCCACCGGTGCGCTCGGTTAAACCACACAAATCAGCCAAGTCAACGCTTACACATCGATAAATTTGCTTGATTTCTGAAGGTTGGTGGAAATTCAGTGAAAATAGCCAGAACTGCTATAAACCAGGACCTTACATTACCATCGATGAGCAATTGTTCCCAACAAAAGTAAGGTGTAGATTTACACAGCATATGCTAAATAAGCCGGACAAATTTGGGATCAAGCTTTGGTTAGCATCCGATTTAAAAAAACAAATATGTAATAAACGGCTTTCCATATTTGGAAAAAAAATCAGTGGAGAGACACTTCAGTTTAGCCACTTTAAAACTAATAGAACCATATACAGGATGTAGAAGAAATGTAACCAATGACAATTCCTTCACAAGCGTTTTTCTAGCAAATAAACTGTTGGCAACGAAAGCTACGGTGGTTGGAAAAATTCTCGCAAATAAAAAGAACAACGAAATGTGGTGAAAACAAAATATGACAATTTGGCACATTCCTCTACGAGATTATACCGTTCAGATACTTTTACTCTGACTGTTTACAAAACTAAGCCAAATAAAAAGTCTCAATGCCTATTTGAATGCATAAATCTGACAAAATTGAGGACAACGATATATTTACACCAGAGACTATTAGATTTTAAAATAGTACCAAGTTTGGTGTAGATATTACCGACCAAATGGCCAGAAATTAAACGGTCAAATCTAAATTTCGGAGATGGCCCTTACAGGTCTTCTTCAATACGAGTATACTGGATTTGGCCGCATTGAATGCATGGGTCTTATGCAAAGAAACAACAGGGGAAGAAATTGCAAGGCAACAATTTTTACTGAGATTAGGTGCAGAACTTGTGGCTGAATATGAAGAACAGCGTAATCTATATAAAGGAAATCAACAAAACCCCCCCACAAACACTGTTAAAAAGTCACGTGAACAGAAGACATGTCAGATAAGGTATTTAAAGGATAATAAAATGAACAAAATCTTTCTAAAGTTCAAAAATTATGCATGTGGAATATGTACAGTTCAAGAGACTATTTGTAAGAAATGTGGAGAAAACATTTGAAATGTGCATTATTAAATTCTCAATGAAAGAAACGCTACATATATTTTATAAAATTAGCTATTTATTTATTTTTGCTTCAAAATATTAATCGTGGTAAACACCGGTCATTTGACCGGTTGCGGTAGGAGTAGGTATGCCTGAATTGTTGATAGGAATAGCGTTAAGGCTTCTGACTGACAGGTGTAGGGTTTTTCAGCAAAAGAATCAGTGCCTGGAACGCAATGTGGTTTTGGCGAAGCTGATGTAATTTCCTCATCCAGATTTTCCATAGTTAATTATCTTTGCCCCAAAGGTAATTAACCGCATAATCTCTCAAGTGGAAGTTGAAACATTTGTATGCATACGGATATGCATCTAATATACGACTTTTACTCGGGCCAAAATTCCCTAATCGACTGTGGCTGTCCACGAAAAGTATTTTGAGCAGAATTTTCGGTGTCCTAGGTAAAAAGAAAATTTGTTCTTTAGCTTGCAGCTCCTGATGAGGAGAGCCCATTAGCTCTGCTGAAACCACAGGTTATTTCAGGCACTTGCCTTTTTGATAGAAAAGTTGGTCTCCATCGGGCAAAAGATACGTGCTATGATGTTGATAGCCAAGATTGCCCGGGTGAAGAATGAATTGCCCTTTTACTCAGGAGACAGAGAATTCTGTACAACTTTGCAACCGAATAAAGGACTATGGCATTGGATCCGGAAATATCAGATCATTCAACTGTTTAAGACTTTTAACAACAGGCCAGTAAATATAAATTAAATATTCTGGTACTGGTAATCCAGGTAGTCTGCTGGAAAGCAAGAATTAATGTGGCCTGAATTGTTCAAATCACACGTTATTGATTTTCAGGCAATCAATGAATGGTTGTAGGCGACCCATATATAGGGTACGTCTGAAAAATCCTGAGAAATTTTACATTAATTTGTCACTGTAGTGTATCTCGATGATAACAGCAATTTTTTGTCATTTCAACTGAGTAGACGTGTTTGCGGCGGTTATTGAAAGTCTTCACATTGGACGATTGCCAAGGTATACGAAATCCACAGTTTATGATATTGCTCAGAAGTATGCGGCCGCGAAAAATTGTGGGGACGATTCTTCTAGTCCAGCAAGAAAAATTCATGTGAAAAAAAAGACGATACGGACCCCAAAAGTTCTTCCAAGGGACCAAACGTCATTTGAGAGGACCCTGGGAGCTTGCTTAGAAAAACAGTGGCCATCTTGTGTGTAAGTGAGGCTTCTTCGCATCGAATCACCAAAGAGGACCTTAGGTGTATAACCTACATAAAAAAATTTGCAACAGATGATGTCCGAGGCTGCTAAGACAAAAAGAATTGCCCGCTGTCACTTGCATCTGTCCTCACTGAATAATGAACTGCTGGTCCCGCCCCGTTTTTCCTTCACAACTCCCAGGTTAAAACCCTCGGACTATTACATGTGGTGTGTTATTGAGCGGGTTACAAGCAAGTCCAGACGTCCTACCGGGCATCTCTATAAGCCGCTGTTGAACCAGCATTCATCAATTTACAACAAGAGCAGTTAAAGATGGCGTGATTGTAATTCAGGCGAAGAATTGAAGCGGCAATTGAGGCAAGCGGGGTTAAATTGATTCATAAATTCGAGAAAAATACCTAGAATTAAGATATAAAAACTTTTGTGGTAAATGTTAGTTCATAGGTTTATTACCTATAAACTAACAGTTACCACAAAAGCAATTATTATAAACTGCGTGTTTTTACTGCGGATTTTGATGACGCTGACAAATATGCACTTCGACTGCAGAAAAAATGAAAAAAGTAGTTGCTTTATTACATACAAAACATTCACACACTCTTCGTAAGTGCTGATTAGGCTTTTTACAGGAAGCGGCATTCATTGAGCAATGTCATACGCATCAACTTATTGCCGTCCTTAAAAAGGTAAATTGAGTTTTTTCTAGACGAGAAGAACGTAGCGCCGAGAGAAAAAAAAAGATGCATAAGTCCTGATAATTTTCTAACTACTTGACCGCACGCACTGCCGCAAAAGCGTACATATGTATCAGAGGTGCCTTAAAAAATATCCTAAGTCTTAAGGCAGGCAATCATTCATCTATCGATAGGTTAAGGGGAAAGATCTCATACAGGAGGTTGAAAATGTTTTCTTGATTTCAAGATGAAACAGGTCAGAATACACAGGTCATGTTTGTTACTCGTGTTCACTTGTCGATGGCTGACAATAAGGTGGAGTCAGTGATACACAGTCATTAAAAAAATTTGTATTGTATGCAAACTGAGCATAGTTGCAATGTTGGACCATGTAGACCTCAAACAGGGTTCAGCAAACCTGCATGTTGAAGTAAATTGCAGCTCTGTTTACCATAATATACTCCCTTACTACCCACACTCAATAGAGCCTCCGGAAAAATCCGAACACAAGTCGAAGAGCGAACCATAAGTCTTCAGTAGCTGGTAGGTAGGTAAATGCTGACACGAGTATTGGCGCGAATATAAACGTGTGCTTCGATGAGAGCTTTTATAATTAGCAGATCTCAAAAATCAATAACTTTGCAGAAAAACAAATTTGTTCAATCTTTTAGTTTTTCATTAGGATCTGGCAGCATTCTCATGTTCTGAAATGCATAAAAGAAGCCTCCGTTTAGCTGACGTGCCGCAGCTTAGGAAACCAGTCCCTGGGAAAATTCAGAAAGTGTACAACACAGGGTAAATGGAAGGTGTGGATACTATGTTGTTACGGAAAAAACAGAAGGGCATCATCATTACTTCATCCCAAACACTATCGTATCATTCGCGTGACTCGGTAAATTCAGTAAGCTCAACCGGGTCAGTAAGTCCCCCGGAGCACCTTAATTTCCCTCGGGGCCATAGCGGCTCCCGTGGAATAAAAAAGCGGGTGTAACATTTGGCGCCCAACGTGGGGCAAAAGTCCGTTGGAATCCTCGGAAGGATTAAACGTCCGAGTTGAAGTTACGTTCAAGTTAAGTTACGCTGAAAAGTGAGTGAATTATGAGTGAGAAGTGGATAATATTGGGGGTATGGAAAAGGATGAAAGTGAGACTCGGTGGAAGTGCATTGTGATGGAGGGTAGCTTTTAAGTATAGTGATAAGGTAATAGTAGAATCCGTTAGTATTGTATCCATTGGTAACGTATATGAAATAAAGTTCAGAAGGGGCTCCTTTTTTAGCGATAATAATTGTGTTTTTCCGTTCAGGCCGTCGAATTAAGAAATAAGTCGTTTTCATTTTAAAGTTGTTTTCATTCTAAAATTCGAGGATGTCGAAATCCGGAAAATTTTTAAGTGGGTCGACTGGTGAAGGACGAGCTAAGATATGAGTTGGCTATCCGGAATCTGCCACAAGATACCGTGGAAGCAATGAGGAAATCGCTTCGAGCTGTGTTACGGATAGAGGACGCCCTGAACGAGTCGTTAGTGGCGAAAAATTACCCGTTCACTTACGAGGAAGAATTGGAAGCGATAAAGGAGAAAATAGCGGAGGTCGAGGATTTGGTGGCGAGCTTTTCAAATGACAAGAAGTCCAAAGAATACCCGAAAATTCGGGCTAAGGTGGAGTTTGGTTTGCGAAAAACTCGCAACACGGCTCAGCTGCCGGAGGCATCACAGGTGGAATTGGACAGGTTGCGTCAACAGCTAATCATGGCCCTGGAAATGGTGATTGATCGGTCAGAAAATGGAGGGGAGACGGAAAACGAACCCAAAGCACAGTTGCGAGAGTCCGAACGCAGATCGTCTTTAAGTCCTGGAGAGCCGACGTCGTGTTCAACACCGAGGTTTGGATATGGTGATCTGAAACATCAGAACATCGCAAAGTGGGGTGTTTTGTTTGCAGGAGAAGCATCGAGGAATTTGAATGCTTTTCTGGAAAGGGTAGAGGAATTAAGGGAGGCTATTTAGGTCAGTGGTGGAGCTTTTCAAAAAGAAGGCTCTAATTTGGTTCCGGGCCGATCGGCAATAAGTGCATGATTGGGACGGTTTGGTGAAAGCCTTGAAAACGGAATTTTTGCCACCAAACTATCATGACCGTCTTGAGGAGGAGATCAAGGAGAGGACTTAGGGCGTAGATGAGATAATTGGAGTTTATGTAGCAGCGATGGAGGAAATGTTCTAGCGATAGTCGGAGCCGAAATCAGAGTAGCAAAAGCTCAAGATCATTCGGAAAATCATATCCCCTTTCTATCAAACTCAGTTGAGTTCAAGGAGAATCGAGAGTTTGAAAGAGTTGGTTGAATTAGAAAGGAGGTTAGAGGAGACTCGGCAAGCGGTTGAAGCCTTTGTGCCACAAGTCAATCATCGAGGAAAGCGACGTTTGGAGCAGGACCTGGCTTATTTGGAGACCACACCATCTGCGGAAGTAAGAGGCCAACGCGGAAATGTGAGACGGTGTTTGAATTGCCAGCAAGCTGGACACTGGGCAAGGGAGTGTAGACAACCAAAAACGTGTTACGGGTGCGGAAGAAGGGACACGACTGGAGCTAACTGTCCAAATTGTCACCAACAGGACACGACGAGGGCACGGGGAGCAACTAATCGGCTATAGGGAAACGAGCAACATGTCCCATAGGCGACCGCGGTGGCAGGGATAAAAGATCGCAACGGAGTGTTTCAAAAGTAGAATTCACCTTGGAGGAGAAAGAGGGAGATGCTCGCCCACATGTTCGGGTAGAAGTTACAGGAAGGAGAATGCCAGGTCTATTGGATTCGGGGCCAAGCAGAACAATCATTGGTTCATAAGGTTGGGAACAATTGAGGAATATCTATGCTTCCTTGGATAAGTGTGGAACGCATGCAGTACGAACAGCGAGCGGCGAGAGTTGTAAGGTGGAGGGCTTCGTATGTTTGTCCTTTAGGTTGAAAGGACATACACAATACTTGGGAGCATTGGTGGCTACCTTGGTCCCGCAAACACTAATTCTGGGGGTGGATCTCATAAAAAAATTTAGAATTGTCTTGGACCTTAGCAATCAGCATTGGGACTTCGCCTCATTACTAGATAAGAAACTACCCAGCCACTTACGATCGCTGGGTAGTCTTTCTCTAGAGCAGGAGTTGGAGTTCAATAATCTGCTGGAGGAGGAATTTAAGGCTATGGGTGAAGGGTTGGGGGAAACATCTGTAGCAGAAAATGTGATCAAGACAACTGCAGCGCCTATAAAACAAAAGTATTATCCGATGTCACCAGCAATATTAAAGCATGTCTATACCGTGTTGGATGAGATGCTAGCCATGGGAGTAGTGGAACCTTCGAACAGTGCCTGGTCATCCCCACTCTTGCTAGTGAAGAAAAAGGAAGGTACCTATAGATTTTGCAAGACTATCGGAAACTCAATGCAGTATCGGAGAAGGATGCGTACCCAATACCATACGTTTCCTCGACCCTTGATAAATTACGGGATGCTCGGTACCTATCGTCACTCGACATAAAATCAGCGTATTTGCAAGTCCCAATGGCAGCGGACTCAAAAGCTTTCACTGCGTTTATCGGGCCTGGAAGGGGACTTTTCGAGTTCAGAAGGATGCCATTTGGACTACAGAATGCACTAGTGACTTGGCAGCGAATGATTGATCGCGTGTTGGGACCAGAATTAGAACCGCACGTATTTAGATACCTGGAACGCTCGATCGTATTGCACAGCACTTCTACTGGACGAAGATGGCCGCGGACGTTAGTACATACGTGCGAATATGCAAAGTTTGCCAGTCAATAAAAGTGGATCGTCAGGGATTTGCGGGTCATTTGGTTAGTAGAGTGAACGAGGCTAAACAACCATGGGAAACTCTTTGTGTTGATCTGATTGGACCTCTTCCTCGTTCGACAAAGGGGAACACACACATTCTGACAGTTGTCGATTACTTCTCAAAGTTCATGTTGTTATATTCAGTACGATCAGCCACAGCCAATGAGGTCACACGGATCTTGGATGACCAAGTCTTCATGCTGTTTGGCGTACCACGCTCCCTCATATGCGATACTGGTGTGCAATTTCACTCGAGAGCTTTTCAGCAAATGCTAGGGGCTTATGGGGTCCACGCAAAATTTACCGCATTCTACCATCCTCAAGCTAATCCCGCCAAGCGAGTGAATCAAGAAGTTAGGAAAATGCTGAGGGCGTACAGTACAGAGAACCACCGGAAGTGGGATATTAACTTGGCAAAAATTGGATGTGCCTTACGGACGTACACTCATTAGGTTATGAAAGCAAATCCATATTTCGTCAATTTTGGAAGGGAGATGGTCACAGATCCACGACAGTACGAGGTAGGTGGAGTGAAGAATCCAATTCCGTGCATACAAGAGAAAGCTAGGGCCCTACAGACTATACGGGAAGAAATTGCCCAGCGGATGAAGCAGATGGCAGGAAAGGTCACAGCCCGGTACAATTTTCGAAAACGTCCAGCATTTTTTAAGGAAGGTGACAGGGTTTGGAGACGAAATTTCGTGCAGTCGGACGCCGCAAAATATTTCTCCACGAAACTGGCTCCAGAATATATAGGACCTTTTGTGGTGGAGAAACAAGTATCAGCGAGCTCCTACAACCTCAGACAAATGGATGGGAGAGCTGCAGGTGTCTGGCATGCGAAGGACCTCAAAGTGTTTGGCTTGTAAAGGTAGAAGCGGATCGACAAAGGGGTAGGTTACGGTAACATAGACATGAGTGAGTTACGCATTCTAAAATAAGGCGGATCGTAATAGGAGCTAATTTTCCGAGTGTAAAACATGAATGGAAAACCAGCTTACATGAGTTTCAATATGTAGAAAAACCGCGAATCAGAAACTAAGGGATAAATCGATAGAATTGGCGCGATCATGAGTCGGAGCTCGAAATGAGTATATAGCTTGCATAACTAGTTAAACTTATGAATGAAAAAAAATGAAAGGATTACCATTGAGAGCATACTTCAGTAACGTTGTATAGGGAGGGTCGCTTCCGGGGCGGTCGCAGTATTTTTTTTCCTTTTGGCCTTCTTCTTACGAGTTTTCGGACGTTCTTGCGGTGTTGTTCCCAGAGGACCTCAAATAGAAGGTTGTCTTAGAGCTAATAATAAAAGTAGAGAGTCTCCACAGATGACGACACAACGTAGATTAAAAGGAAAAACCGGTATGAATAGAGATATTTACCTATATTGAGGAAAGTTTTCCTCTTTTGGGCTCTTCCGTTTCTTTCTTTTTGGGTTTTCTCTTGATTTTTTTTCTTTTTTCCTTTTTGTTCCCTTTTCCTTTCTCGAGTTCTCTCACGTGCTTGGAGAACCTAAAATCAAATGAATTAATGTAGACTTCGACAGGGAAATGAATTAACAAGTTACAAGGAGGGAATGGTTACAGGATAACGGAGTAAGAGACATCAGTAGAGGGAGTCTTGTCCCTAAATAGTTCAATGAAGCACACACGAATTACATCTAGGAAAGAGCATGGAGGTTTAGACAATAAACAGGAAGGATTTATGTAATTTATAAAGGGATAATGTTGAATTATCGGTAGCTTTAAGGGAAGTCGAGGTTTTCAAGTTTGTTTTTAGTTCTGTTCACATTGTTTGGTACTAATATTAGGTTAGGTTAAGGGGCCCAGAAGTCTTAGTATTAGTTTTCTTTTTGCTACTCAGTACTCGTAGTCTGTTGGGTTGGTGGAGGTCATAATACTAGTTTCCTTTTATTTTTTTTTCCTACTCAGTACTCGTAGTCTGTTGGGTTCGTAGAAGTCATAGTATTATTTTTTTTATTTTTCCTCTTCCTTTTCTTATTAGTAATAGTATTATGTGAGACTGGTGGGCCATGCTAGCTCAATTGGTAGAGCATGAGACTCTTAATCTCAGTGACGTTGGGTGGTTAGTATTATAGGAGTGGATTTCAGGGAACTCCATTAAAATTAGGGGGGGAAATGTTATGGATAAAACAGAAGGGCATCATCATTACCTCATCCCGAACACTATCGTAGCGTTCGCGTGACTCGGTAAATTCAGTAAGCTTAACCGGGTCCGTAAGCCCCGCCGGAGCACCCTAATTTCCCTGGGGGCCATAGTGGCTCCCGTGGAATAAAAGGGGGTGTATCAATGTGAATGTACTTTGTTTTTGATGACTATGTCTGACCTGGCCCTATCGTGACAAAACCAGCGCAAATTTGGGATGTCACCCAAATAGTAGGTGACTGTATTTTATATGTGCTGTATTTGTTCGATAGATGAGTAGTGGAATTTGTGACCGCACCAACCATAGCACTTGAAAATATCAACAATCGAGTCAACTGAAATCGCCCGTGTGCCATACAGAGACATCATGTAATCATTTGAGTGAAGACAAAAGGCACTTTGAGACAAACAAACGTTAGAAATAGTGTTTCTCAGCCCAAATTTTTACACCTTAAAAACAATAAAATAACTTTTTTATCACAGAATCAAGTTTTATAATGAGATTAGAATAATGTTTGGAAAGAACTATGTACTAATCAATCACTGTTTCATAAAACGCAGATAATATTATTGAACAGAAAGGGGTGAAAAATGAAGCACATGGCCCTTTAAAGTTCATCTATGCATTGGTCCTTATTAAATCTTTCTTTAACTGGACATACACAATTGAACGTATTTTGCATTGAAACAAGGACCTGATGTTCTATATCCGAGACAATATATTGAAGATATCGAGTCCGGCCTAAAAGATGGCAAAAGTTCGTTTAGCATTGGGTACACATTAAACAATGTTGTTACTACGAGGGTGATTCAAATATGATGGAGACAAACGCTGTAGATGGCACGCATGTATGTTTCCAAGGTCGTGGCATGCGTATGTGATAGCTGGGTCCCTTACAAACAGTGTGGCGTAGTCTTTATCGAGAGTGCATGTTTCACGCACTTGCTACGACCATGAGTCAACGTCAAGTGCCTAATATCGTTGCGCAACGTATTGTCGCTCGGTTTTTAGTGTAAAAAGGCGTTAAAAACACGGAAATTTTTCTACGTTTACGAGATCCGTTTGGTGGTGAGTGTCTGAGTAGCACTGTTGTGTTTCAATGGGCCAAAGGATTCAAGGATGGTCGCAAAGCTGTCGAGAATAATCCACATGATCGTCGACTGTGAACCAGCTTCACACCAGGCAACATTTGCCGCGTAGAACAGCTTATTTTGGAGGACCGTAGGATGAGTATTCGGTAAATTATGGCTAAAATCGGCATCAATATTAATATTGTAGAGTCTGTGATCCACGATCTCCTTCAATATCACAAAATATCCAAACTGAGGAGCATTCCAGCAGAAAGTGCGATTCTTCTTCAGGAGAACAAGCGCCCTCATACCACACGTCTCATGCTCGATACAATATCGGAATTGGGGTGAGAGGTACTGGAACACCCCCTACAGTCTGGATTGATCACTCTGCAACTACCACGTGTTTGCACCACTGAAAGAAGCCCTCGGAGGTCAAACGTTCAACACCAACGACGAGGTAAAGGAGCTCGTGCGCAGATGGCTGTCCAAGTTTCTCAAGGAATTCTTTGATACTGGCATCAAAAAGCTTCCAGAAAGGTGGAAAAAATGCGTAACTTGTAACGTAAAAAACTGTAATTTTTTTTGATAGTAAATAATCGTATCACAGCATCTGTTTTGATCATATCTGAACCACCCTTGTATATATTGAACGCATACAAAGCTATGCCTCTGCTTTTGACTCCGCACCTGCATATTATATTTGTAATGGTACTATACTGATCAGCTCCTGTCATGATGTTGCTTGTTAACCAGCGTTAAGTTGGCTTTTATTTCATTTGCGAAAAGTTTCAGTCGATTTTCGGCAATCTCTGCAGTGCAAGATTGTCTGCAGTAAAAGGCCATTGCGGTATTGTTTTCATGAGTTAGGGCCTGATTGGAAACTGCACACCTTTCTGTTGCTTTGACACGCTATGAAATTAGCATCCCTGTAAAGGATAGAATATGCTTTTACCATCATCGTTTTATTTCATGACTCACTTTACCTCACTTGTAGCACAGTGAGCTCATACTAGGCCGCTTGAATCCATAGCTAAGGCACTTAAAGCAGTAAAGAGGTGCTAATGTTTACCGTATCTACCAGAAAACTCAGCCAATCCTTATTTTACCTTTCCTAAGCACTTGTTCTGCTTAATTTTCAAACATTATATTTAATTTGGGGGCCTTAGTGTAACTACAGTTAAGCTGGGGAGCTCGAATTTAGTGACATCTTCCATTTTGGTCGATTTCGTGAAACAATTAATATCTCTGATACTGAATGTAAGCTCAAGCAAATCTTCAGTGCGACTCTTGCCGAGAACATTTTTGATTGCATTATAAAAAGAGACGCTGATCATTACGGCTGACCTAGACTCCACCAGAAAATTAACTGACATAGGAGGGCCGTGTTTCTGATATTGTGGCTTGCATGTCACCAACTTGATCACACCCTTCAACGTGCTGAACATCTTCTTTGGATTTACCATCTGTGTGTTTGACCAGCAGAGCCTTCCTTAGAGATTTGCGTCATTGTCTGTAGCGCAGACTACCTTTGATGTTTCTTCACATTTAGTTTTGAGGAAATTTTAAACTACTTTTTAGCTGTTTTAAATGAAATCACCTAAAACTTCTCATTAGAACTGGTAGGTTCCCTAGAAACCTCCTTTTCTCCTCTTCTTTCTATCACCTTCGACTGGGCTATAGGCTACCTTTTTGCTGGCGACAGGGGTTTGAATGACTAATGCTTTGCCCAATGGTCAAACACTCCGTTTCTATCCTCAACTAGGAGCAGGAGCATTTGAAATGTCTAGTCTAACTTGTTCAATAGTTTAAAGAGAAAGATTTAATATCATCATATCTCATAACATTTTGAAATTTATTGGTTATAAACACAAGAAGCAAGTATTTCATCAAACATAAGGAAAATACTGATTCATGTAAGCTACTAGTGCATATTACAACTTGCAAAAAAAAACTTATTCGCTGTGTCCGATTTTTCCCCGGTTATCGATTTTCTCTTTAGTGTGTCAAAAGGCAATAAGCTTATTCAAAACATGTCTTCAACTGGTGACCTAAAGTACACACTAACCTTTCATAGAAATTTTTCTGAAACATCTGTCAAAGCTGTTCTCCATAAAAGTGCTAAGTGTCATGTCCAAGGCGATCCATACAGAAAATAATGAAATCTTATTAGCTTGTCCAAATAAGTTTCTCACTTCTACGAACTTGCACATGGATATTTCCTAGAAGCAAATATATCTCTGCATGGAGCACAATCAGATTTTGGGGCAAATCAAATTAACATTCTCCTTTTTATCCAATCCGTGATATCCTTTCATCCTTTTGCATTAGACTGATGCCGTACAAGGCCAAAGAGCATATCATTGCGAATCAAATCTTACGAATAGCATCCCATTTGTCATTCATAGTCCTATCGGCTCCTGAGCGAGAAAAGCGTTTGCTTTAATATGATTTTAATTAAATATACCCGGAAAAGTGAATGTATTTATAAAGGATACTTTGATGCTGTTGATAGAGAGTGGTCTCAATGTATTCGGCGATTAAATCATCAAACTAATCCGCTTAACCTACTCCCTCACACAATTGAGGTATGGATAAATTGATGTAATTATTCTGCGAACGTCCGAGGCAATAATCCTTCCCATCGAGGACGGCAAGAAATTTTCATAATAATAGGTTCGTAAACTTCTCATCGCTAGGATCACTGTTTACATGAGCGGAATCAATAAACCCGATGACGATATAACCAAGTGGCTGCTCGTTAGGATGAGTTCAGTGGGAGATTCCGCAGAGGAGGTAAATATACGTGCGAAATAGGTTGTTTAAGGATATCGCTACATCGTGCATAAATAGGAAATTTATTGTTGATATTGCTGCCATAGTGATTCTCGCTAGATGACTTCATAATGCCATTACGTGCACGTACGGAGGAAATAATGCTGTTAGTTAGGTGCAATATATTGTCAATGTACGTGTTGACTTCGAAAAATTTAGAGAAAGGAAATATCTTTAGGAAACTGATAGAGCTTTACGGAAGATTTGGATTTTCATTTTGTGTTTCCAAATTGGTATGAGATATTGTGAATGTTTATCAATCTTCTTATTTCTGTTATCCTTAATAATTCGCTTTAAGATTTCAAAATCCGCAAACTTACTTTCAATTATAATATATTAGCTTAAAGCTTTTATAGAGTAGATATTTAATTTGCACAGAAAAAATACAACAGCTTAGCTGAAGTTAAGAGAGCTTTATAAAGATTTCTGTTAAGGTAATTTAGGTATGCAACATTGAATTGTGGTACCAGAATTGTTGTTGATCACTTGGCTGTTATTAAACATTGTCAATTCTCAATAAAATTTTCTATCCACAGGTAGGACTCCTGCTCATTGCACATAAGAAAGAAGCCCAGATGGAACCATATACCCAAATTCGTTCGGCATGCTTGGTTTGTGTTTGAACAAGTCCCACCTATTTTATCGAGGAATAAGAAGTCAGAGGAATTTGAGAGATTTTTTGTATTGATATTTCTCGTGGCTACCAAATAAACCTATTCAAAATTAATCTTTCATTAATATGATGTTTCCTTTCATTTTGCATTTTGCTTACATTGAGAAGCAATTGCAGTCTCAAATAAATAAGATTTTACTTAAATATTGGAATAGAAATTCTATTTGGAGGAAGAGAGAACATTTTGAAAATCTCAGAAGAGTAGAAAATAAGACGATTAGAAGTAAGAAAAGAAAATACTATGACGACTAATTGAGGAGTATCGATGTTAGCCTACCGAGCTACAAGACATGTCAAGCACACAAAATAGTGAAAAGCCTGACGCAAGGTTAGCAACCCAAGACCACGATCTGTCATGTCGACATCGGCCAGCAACATCATCACTAATGAAAACAGAGTTATGTAATGAATGGGATCATATTTTAAAAACCTTTGAAATCCATACCGCTCCAGAATATCAGAGCCTCTAGATATTCCCAGAGACCTTCCATTGGCCCCACCAATCCTAGATGAAGTTTGTTCTACCATCAAGGCCCAAAAGAATAATAAAACGATGAGTATCAATGAGATTCCAGTAGATTCCACTGAATATGGTAACAACGTTGTTAAAAAGCAAGCGGAAAGTTGTCTACCATGTATAGCAACAAGAGCAAATGCCGAGCATCTGGAACCAATCAATTCTATCCCCTATTTAAAAAAATCGATTTAGTAGATTTCGCATAATAATTTTGTAATCTAAATTTATTTAAGAAAAAATAAAATTTCTAAAATTTAGCATGTCGAAGCTAAGGCATAAAGAATATTAGGGCAGTGTACGGAACTTTTGAAAATTACAATTTTTTTTCGATTATAAATAAATAAAATATCTCCTTAACTACTAATCAAATTCAAAAAATGCGTTGAAAAGTACTCTAAAAGATGCTGATTTAAAATAAAAAAAAGTTGAATTGTTTTCATTAGTTAACTTATAAACAATCGGATAGTAACTTTTGAACCATTAACTTAGTCTTTCGGAGTTCTTTCAGGATAAACATTTTCAAATCATTAAAATAATAATAAATTATATTACAATAATAAAAGGAATCGGTATATCCGTGAAAAATACCAAAAACCTGGCTAGGAAAATTGTATTTTTAGCTTCAAAATCTAGTTTTGAGAAAAACTGCATTTTCTTGCCTTGTCAAAGTCAAAAGCGATTTATTCAATACTAATCGTGATAAATTTGAACAGAATATAAAGCAAATTCTAAACAATCAAAAATACAAAAACTTAATGACCCAAATGGCTCTCTAAATTTATACATTATCAATCAATAATATTAAATTATAAAATAATATCAAAATTCAAATTAATTGAAATTATTCCATATTTTATGATTCAATTGGAAAAAGGAGAAAAACCAATCAACACTATTAAAAATTATTAATAACTTTAACACAACAATAAACTTTTATCCTCTACGTAATATGTTATTAGGAAATTCTGATCAAATTCAACCAAAAACTTTATCTTATACTAAATAATGCTTACAAAATATTCCTAACCTAAACACTAAAACATATATCTAAAGCTAATATGATAAATATAACATATACCTATCCTAAATATTGAAATCTATTCTAAATTTTTAGCACAAATAAACAACAAAACTACAGAGTTATCCATTTTACGCTTAGGAAAGTAAAGCTAAAGAAAACACATAAAATATTCAGATGGAAACCAAATGTTTTATTCAATATAAAGATTGAACCTTGCTTCTACGAGATCTCTTACAGGCCTCAATCCTTTTGAGGTAATTTTCGATGACTTTTCGGCACATTTCCGGCAATATCTCGGCCATCACTTCACGAATATTGGTTTTCAATTGCTCAAGATTTTGAGGATTGTTCACGTAAACGCAATCTTTTGCATAGCCTCATAAAAAGAAATCCAAAGGTGTTAGGTCGCAGGATCTTGCGGGCCAATTGACATCACTCAATCTCGAAACTACGCATCCTGGAAATTTCTCTTGCAAAAGTGCTCGATTACCCTGTGTTGTGCGGCTTGTGGCTCCGTCCTGTTGGAACCACATGTTCTACAGATCATAATCTTCAATTTCTCTCCAAAAATAATCGGTTAACTTACGTCCATAGCGGTCAGAATTGACTGTAATGGCTCTTCCTTGTCGTTTTCAAAAACCACCAGACCATAATGCACATTAAACGGTCACTTTTTCCGGATGCAAAGGCCTTTCTGCGATCACCCGAGGATTTTGAGAGCCCCATATGCGGCAATTCTGTTTATTTACACAACCACTGAGCAAAAAATGGGCCTCATCACTGAAGAAAATTTTGTTCCAAAAATCGTTATCAATTGCCTGTTGTTCAATCACCCAATTCGCATACATTCTGCGTTGTGTTTGGTCTTGAGGCTTAAGTTCTTGAGTGAGTTGGATTTTGTACGGATGGAGATGCAAATCCAAATGCAAAATCCACCACAATGAGCCATAAGACAAGCCCAAATGTTGAGCACGTCGAGAGATTGATGAATTCGGGTCTTCCTCTACACTTTGAGCAACGACAGCGATATTTTCAGCAGAACAAATGTTGCGATGATGCACAGGCCTTGCAATATCAATAACCGATCCGATCTTCAAATTTTCTCACTGTGTTCGAAATCGTTTGCTGTGTAGGTCGATTATGTCGACCGTAATCGGCTTATAAAGCCCTAAATGTTGATACAGCAGTATCACCATTTTTATAATAAAATTTAATAGTTTTAACGGGTTCTTCGATTGTTTAACCATCCATATTTCTAAATGGCAAACCTTCAACTAAAAAAAAACACGCTTTGGATGACATTTGATTTTGACAGATGTCAAATGGCTGGTTTAAACTTTCCTACCACGAAATGGATAGCCCTGTATATGTAGCAATAATGAACTGAAACTCAAAACTATGCAACAAAAAGCACAAAGCAAAAAATAAACACAAATAATTAAGTCGTTGTAATTCAGCTACCAATACCTAGATCGCTTTGTACCAGCTCGAATAGTCTCAACAAATCTAGCAAATGAGTATCTCCATTTGAATTGTTGGTCTCGTGAACTCCAATTCGGAGGATATTTTATCTTCTTATCGTTGGATCGTCTGTATATGCGATATATGATTGGGGCACCAGCAGAATGAAAAACATATCAATTCATGTCCAAATACACGAATGCTTCTAGAGGAATGGAGCCAGTAGTGAGACAAGTCTCAATAAAGCAGTTTGTAGGGTAAAACGGCTGTGAAATCCAGGGATATGGGTATTTACTCACAGTTACGATCTTGCAATATGATTCCGAAGAAGTTTCAGTATGAAGATATTCACTCTTGTCACTTGAGCAGTTTGATAAATTTTTCTATTCGATATGTACTGCTTCTAATCCATCTCATGCTTATTTTACAAACCAGTACATGCCCGGAAACATTTCCTTTCAAAAACCCTAAATCTTTCCGTAGTACTAGCACTCTGGTTTTACCAGATCTGACATCCATGTATACAAACTGGCCTCACCAGGGCCTTGGACAGATAAATTTGACCTTTTGATCAATGCATCTCGAATGAAAAAGTCGTCGAAATGCTATAACTACTTTTTGTGCTTTACTGAACATGATTTTGGCATGTTCAGTATAGAACAGATTCTGATCGAGATGAACACCGACGTATCAAACACAGGGTTTACGTGCAACCCGTTCTGAACTACCCTGACCAGCCACGATGTGGAAATCATTCCAATTACGTTTCAGATCTTGACTTGCTTCATACAGTGTTGTCCAAAACAAAATTGTTTCGCACTTCTGTGCATTGATTTTCATTCGTCAATTTTTCGGTGTAGGGTTGCACATCATTAAACATTTTTTAGAGATTGCTCTGAACTATTGTAGCTTTTTGGTCTAAAGTATAGATGATCAGATCATCAGCAAACGCTGCCAATGATCTCATTGACGAGAGGTAAAAATTAAAGTTGGTCAATGGCTTGCGAATGAATATTGAAAAAAGTAGAGGCGCAATAACTGTTCGCTGCTGTAGATAATTGAAGACCATGAAGTCGCGCATTGCCGTCAGATTTTCATCAGTTACAACAAATGATTTCCCGTATTACATGTTGCACATCATGGCGACAAGGTGTCTGGAGAACCTGTCCTGAAGGATTTTAAAAATTAGTCCATCTTACCATACCGTATTGAAAGCTTTCTCCATGTTAATGAGACACGCTCCAACGCTTTCACTGTTATTTATTTTACAACAGATGTCTGACGATACTTTCGGGATCGCGTGTATGGTCGATTGTCTGGCGCAGAAACCAAACTGGCAACTCGGCATCAACTCGTAGTTTTCAATTTGGGCATTTAATGTTTGTTGAGTATCACTTCAAACACCTTGCTGAAGTTAGGAAGCAAGCTGATTGGGCAATAGCTTTTATGGTATGAAGACTCTTCAAGATCGGAAATACCTTCGCCTTTTTCACTCATTTGGGAAATATGAATTGCTCAACATGCTGTTGAATAATATGCAATTATTCCTAAAAGCAACCTCAGGCAAATGTTGGAGGGCTATATATTTAGAACAACTGCGATACCATATGGTTTCTTGTTGTTTATCTTGACAAATACGAAGCACGAGTTCTCATAGCTGGCAAAATAATAGAAAAGATTCAAGCTCGGTATGGGGTCAGATGTTAATGTTTCATTGAAATGAAAAATTGATTCACCATTCAGGCTTGATTTGAAGTCGGAAACTTTTACTTCAACGACCCCTGGAAATATTTCATTCCCTCTTCCAGGATTTTGTAGATGATTCAACTCAAAATGCGTTCCAATCAGGGAGAGTTTATGCAAATATCACATTTAATCCTGTTTCCATTACCATCCGTAGTTGTACCATCAATTTTGATACCAGCTCTAGCCAGAAGATTTCGATACCTTCACTCAAAACTTCTTGCGGAACAAACTGTGGACTAATACTCCTCAGTATTTCTGCCCATTGATTACTGACCTCACTCCTGAAGTATGAATGGATTAAGTTCCAAATATTCTTTAGGTTTAGTTTCAACAAAGCCAACAAGGGATAGTTGTAGCTAAAATATCACCGATAAGTATTATTGTTGTGTGTAAGGAGAAAGTTTTTCAATATTTTTAGGTAAATTTCTCGAGAGAAATTTACCTTTTGCGGAGAGCATCATATATATATATATATATATATATATATATATATATATATATATATATATATATATATATATATATATATATATATATATATATATATATATATATATATATATGTATGGGATATAACGAAATTTGTGACCACGCTAGAGGTTGCAATTATGCTTCGATTTTCACCAAATTTTGAGGAAAGGTGTATTGGGTAATTATCTCGGTTAAGTTTGTGAACCAGCGTGAACCAGCTATATCGGCCGGGCAAAAACAAAATGGCGGCCATTTTAGACGAAAAATCGCGATTTCTGTTCTGACCAAAGTGTAGCTCCGATTTGGATGAAATTTGGTACAAAGGTTCATTGAAGTATGGGATGAATCTCACAATAAAAAATCCAAAGTCGGTACGGCAGAAACAAAATGGCGGCCGCTCAAAGGTCGAAAAACGTGCAAAATTTTGTTGTTGTAATAGTGGTCAAAGCTTTCAACAGATTTTCATGAAATTCGGTAGTTTGATAGAAATTATAAATATCTAGAGAATTGCGTAAAAAAACTGGAGGTCAGGTTGCAAAAAACGAAATGGCAGCCAGTTGAAGGTCAAAATTTCAAAGGCTTTTAAAAGTCGCAATTTTGATCCGACATATATGAAACTTGGTTTCAAGATAGACATTACTTACACCTACATTTTCTGATATTTTGGTGATCATGCATGTGCAAATTTCAAAATGGCAGCCGTTTAAATATGCGTTTTTGTCATGTTTTTGTGGCCCTCTAGCGGATTTTGATGAAACTTGAGACTATGAATCCCTGTACTATGTTCTTGTATTTTGCAGGAAATTATAAAAATTGAATGAAAAATAAAAAAGTCGAAAATTTAAAGCCTAATATTTTCAGCTGCCATTTTCTTTAAAAATTGAATTATTTTGCCCTGTCTAGAGTGAAACTCCTATTTGAACGAGATAGTACATTGATTGATGAGGTCCTAGCATACAAAGATTTAAAATAATCCAAAATCAAATGCATGCATTCAAAATGGTGGCCCCCAAAGGTCTGAAGGCAAGCGCAATTCGCTATTTTAGTGCCAACTGAAATAATGAATATTTTTCATTGAAACGTTTAAAATGACTTTACATGAAAGAACTTATAAACCAGATCATTTTTAAGATATTGTATAATATTTTTAACAATACCCTAAAAAATTATAAAATCGCGACTTGTCTGTCTGTCCGTCCGTCCGCCCGTTTGTTCGTGCGTCATAACAAGTTTTCTCGCAAACCACATGAGCTAGAATGAGGAAATTTTCTACGTAGGTCAAAAGTGGTGCCTCTTGAAATTTGCAGTGCAAGAAAATATTTTAAGGTATTTAAGTGGGGTCTCCCCATACAGGCGGGTCTCCCTATACAGCCGGATGGCATACAATTTTTTTTTATTCCTGTAGCCCTCTAGCAGCCAAGATTCTCAACAGATTCCCTTGAAACTTGAAATTATAAGTTATTAAGGCAAGTTAATTTAATTTTGATAAATAAAACAGTCGAAAATTTACAGCTTAATATTTTTAAGCAGCCGATTTCAATAAAAAACGAAATGACGGCCCTCACAGTTCAGAAAAAAATTGAAATGTATATATTAATGGCAATGCAAGTGCTGATTAAACTTTTATGGAAATCTTTTGAAATTAACTATTCGAGCTATTTAAGCCTTTGTGTGGTTACCACTGTGAACTGTGTAAACAGCAGATGCGAGAAGGGCGAAACCGGTATTTATATGTTTACAACAATATGTAATCCATACGCATGCAGCTCAATTGAATTAGCAAAATATTTGCGCCCCGATAAAAGGTTTCTAAAAACGAACGTGGCCAGATTTTTTTTAATGTTAATAAATACCCATGTGGTACTACGAAAATTGCAGAAAGAAGTTTAGTAGTAGGCAAGCCAAATTCTTTTTCGAAACTTTACGCTACATACGAGAAATTTACCTTTCCGGCTGGTGCTGCCAACGGGGATTTTAACCTTGCAATGGTTGGTGTTAAATATCCGTCTATATTATTTCGATTTTTAAACTTGGGGACTACTTTCCCAATCGTTTCCAACGTCAGCTTCTCTAACTTCGACAAATAGAGATTTATTTCATTGTTAGTTGAATTCCTGTCATTAGGAACCATTGAGCTAACATTGCTATTATCAGGAGGGGAACATTGCTTCTGGTAATCTTGATTAAATTTCTTTTGAAACTTTCTCCAATCCGTTTTTTTTAAATTCAACCAATGATTTTCATGTTGAACTGGAATCATCCTTTTGATGATTGATTTCCAATACGATTGCAACATGGTCGCTATTGTATGGAAGCTGAATTCAAGTCTTGCACCAGCAACGCAGAGGTCCAAATATGAATTTGTTCTAGGGTATTTTGACAACTTCGACCCATATAGATTGCACGTGTATTCTATTTGGTTTTCTGTTATCTGCGATTTGAGAAATACACCTCTGGGATTATTAGTGGCGTTTAGCTATGATGAATGCTTGGCGTTCAGGTCGCCAGCAGGAATATAATAATTATGTAGCCTGTTCAATCCAAGTATTTCAAACAAAGAATTGAGTTACTCCTTGAAGTTGAGATAATTTATACCAGCTACATAGGTAAAAATAACGAAGAGATTATCCAAACCTGGCAGTGAAATTTTGATAACGGACACTTCAAGAGATTCAAAGCTTTTGAATTCGACTTATTCAATATTTTGGAAACAATCGAGCCTTATCAGCAATATTCCGGTGCAACCTCCCCCATCACCGTTCACCCTATCGTTTTATACGAATTCAAAATTCTTGAATGTCATGGAGTGCCATGAATTGAGGTGAATTTCAGTAGGAAACATGATATCAGGCTTTTACTTTACAATCAATTCAAAGATATAGTCACGTTGATGTATAGTAACAATGGAGTTGACCTTGATCGAGATGAGATGAAGCTTATTCATGTAAATTTGACTGGATGATAAACTATTTTGAAGCATGTTGGCCTAAACGTTGAAAAACGAAATTGATTTCTTGACCTTGCTTATTTATTCTTACTGAAAGAGATTCATGCTGTCGGTAAATTTTGAGAAGCAGCTCATTATTGCCACTTATATTATATATTTTATTCACATTGCTGTCTGCTGGTTCTCTAGCAGCAAGTTCAAATGGTACTCTGGGTTTAATGAAGTTGGAAGGTAACATAGGATTTATTTTGGGGAAAATTTAACTTTTGCATCTTTATACCGAGGACATACTCGATATGATGCTGGATGACCAAATATACTGCAGTTAATACAGTCCAATTTTTCCTTTGGTTTCATCTGAGCATTCACTGGGGCCCTGGATATCTTTACATTTGACGCAGCGATAGTGCATGGAACGATTAGCAGCCAAATGACTGAATCTTTGGCACCTGTAACACTGGTTGACCTCAGCTTTTTGGAGATACTCACAGCTCTAAAGTTAAGGAGCCTTGCCAGTTGGAGTGCACTTGGACAGCTATCCTTAGAAATTTGTACCAGAACAACTGGAAATATTTTGCCTTCAACTGTTGACCTCCTGGTGTTCAAATTTTCCACACTGATAAATTTGACAGCTGATGCTGCTTCCTGTAACATTTCACAGTGATCAACTGTATTCTCCTTACAGTCCAAGCCCTTCAACAGGAAAGTCTGATTTATTTTCGCTTCTGGCGTATATGTGAAGTGGGGAGCTTGTACACTATCAAGAGCATCTTTTGCTATTTTGAAACTAACCAGTGTCACTCTCACTCTCTTAAATTCGAAATTATCGATCTTGTGTTCAGCCACCAATAGCTGAACCCTATTCCCTTCGCACTGCTCAAGAACATTAATCAGAGGAACTTTCTCAGTTATCTTATTGTTTTTAATAGGACAACCAGCAGACACACCGGTTGGCTTCATCCCCTTTATTTTTGATTTTATATGTTCAATAAAATTTACACTAGAATAATTAATATTACCTATGTTTTCTTGGCGCTCCATGACGATGTCCACATCGTCATTCATTGTAGCAAGTATTGCATAATTATTTGCACTCTCGTTTGCTCCTACCGCACTGCGTATGGTATCAGCATCATAGATTGTTGACTTTTTTGTACATGTACTCGTTTGTTAAACCTTTTGCGCGGCTGCTTTTTTTTGTTCTTGCTTGTTGTCGCTTCTTCTTTTCGGACGTAGTTTGTGCCTTCATTACTTATGTTTTGTGCACGTCTGTTAATGTTTAGATCATCTCCTCCAAATTCATCTCCTCATTTTCTCTGATTACTTTTTCTAATTCTTCGCTTGGAAGCCTAATATGCTTGCCGTGCTCAAAGTTTTCTTGGCCGGTTTTTTGTATCATGAGTTTTTCATTATTAGCATTTAAAATGCCTGCCCCCGGGTCCCCAGCGCTGGGAAGCCGTCGCGCCCGGTGAAAAACATTTCTTCTGTTCTTAAACTTGTTGAGGCTTCCTCGCAAGTAAAATTCAGATACTCAAAATTGTTCGAATTTTTTGACGATGTATTAAGTTTTTAGAAAATTAGCTTCAAATTGGCGTTTTAAAAATTATTTTGATTTTTAAAAATTTTTGACATGACCTATTAAAAACACGTCTATATGCAACGACCGCTACATGTAAAAGCCATTTTTTTGGCTTGTAGTGGAGTGATTTGCATCTTTTTTTTCATCCGATGCAACTCAAACTGAGAAGCCTATGTATTGCATTGAAAAATTCCAACAACGCTATTATTTTGTTATAAATTTATAAATGTTTAGTTTAACTAGCTTAATAATTTATATATATTTTTGAATGCAAGTAGATATTTATTTTTGTAACAGGCGGCTAGTAAAAAATAAGCATAAGCAATTATTTTTGAGTTTTTTTCTTAAAAGATATCATGACGACATTGGGGCTTGATATCATTTTTTAAATATATTCAAATGATTTATGATCCAATCGAATCCACAATTAAAATTTCTATTCATTAGAAGAACCAGGGTTGACTTCTGTTTTCATCGAAGAAAAAGGTGAATAGTTTTTGATACCATATATTATTGTATAATATAGGTATCCAAAATTGGAGAAAGGAATATAGTCCAATGATATCAATGTTCTTTTCAATTTCATCATGCTAATAACACTGCATATTTCTAAGGCAGTATCATCGCCATTCGATATTCCAGTTATCTGGGTATATAATCATTCGAAAAGATTAAAGATTTCCTCTTGAATTTTATTGGAATGGCTTTTTCATTTTATTTTATTCAATTTTTTTTGTGGTTATCTTATATTTATATTATTTTCTTCTGCTGCTTATAGCTGATTTTCTTTATTTCTGAGCTGTAATTACACACGGCTCTAGAACATTGGAGGCTTTGGACATTTACGGCAAGCTTCCATTGGCCCTTTCAACTCTGGAGGAAGTGTGTTCCATCATCAAAGTCCAAAAGAATAATAAAGCGCCGCGCATCGATGAGATTTAAGTGGAGCTCATCAAATATGGTGGAAGCAGTGTTCATAATGCAATTCAAAAAGTCATCCAGAACATTTGGCAACAAGAACATATGCTAAAAGAGTGGAGCCAATCAATTATATTCCCTATCCAAAAAAAAGGTGACAAGTTACAGTGCGAAAATGATAGAGGCATATCACTACTTGGTACGACGTACAAAATATTTTCAAAGATCTTAGATAATAAAATCGGTTCATACACCAACAGTATCACTGGAGAGTATCAAGGTAGTTTTCGAGCAAGTAGATCGACGATAGACCAATTGTTCATAGTCAAGCGGGTACTTGAAAAATGCTGGGAGCTCAACATAGACGTACACCAAATTTTCGTTGACTTCAAGCAAACATACGACAGTCTAGATCATAACTTACTGTACCAAAAAAGCTCTTTGGCGTCCCAGCCAAATTAGTCCATCTTACCAAAATAATTATGACGTCTACGACCTCCCAAGTCCGCATCAATAACCAATTTACCAATGCCTTTGACAGAAATATAGAACTAAAACTGGAAGATGAGCTGGTGCCATTGCTATTCAATTTGGTTCTAGAGTACGTCATGAGAAATCTACCTGTCGATATACGAGGTACATTACTATAAAAGTCAAGCCAAGTGTAGCCTATACGGATGACATCAACATTTTGTCACGGTCATTCACAACTGCAAAAAACTCTTTCTGAAACTCGACAGCAAAGCAAAACTAGTAGGGCTTCAAATGAATGAAAATAAAACAAAGTTCATGACGCAGTTCAGAAAAAATACCTCAAGCAGACAAACTATCACACTTGGCAAGTACAGTATCGAAAATGTGACCAAATTTTTGTATCTAGGTGCCAAAATGACTTGAACCGATAATGAAAGAGATGAAATACACCAAAGAATAGAACTCGCCAATGAAATATTTTATTCAGCTTTGACGATCTTCAAGACCATCTACATACACTGGAAAACAAAGCTCCAAGTATAGAAATCTGTGATAAGACCTGTGCGATGCTATGGGTGTGAAACATGGACCCTAACCAAAGCATCCGCAAATATATTGAACGCCTTTGAGCGGTGGGTCCTGAAGCGAATAATTATAGCAAAGCTAGATGGGGAGCAATGGTGAATTCAAAACAACCATAAGCTGTAAGAAAATTTTCTACGAGCCTCAGGTCTCAACGATTGTAAGACTGCGGAAACTGCAATTGGCTGGATACATGAATCGTATGGACAAACAACGGATACCCAAAAAGGTATTCGTTGGGAGAACTGAAGGCTGAGGACTAGTGGGGAAACTGAGGAAACGCGGGTCTTCGGTCGACGAAGATAGTTAATCACTGATTTGATTTCGAAATTAGAGGACGCGGTCAATGAACCGAGACAGTTGGAGGTGCTATTTGCAGGAAGCGAAAGCCCGAGAGGGGCTGTAGTGCTACGAAGAAGGAGAAGAAGAATTGATGAAATCATGAAGATTTTGAGGGTGTAAATATTCATGTATATAGTGGCATGACATAAAGTTGCCTAAGAAGATATAAAACAGGTTGAACGTGCGTTCTCTTACAGTTTCCTAAAAAAATACAAATTCATATTCAAACGTGCTTCAAGGATTCAACCGTTATAAATTTTATAAATATATAAAACCAACACTAAAGTACTTAAACACTCGGTATTTTAGATAAATTTCAATTAAAAAAATTAACTGTAAAACAATGCCAAATAAATATAAATGAAAATATCTAAATATTATCAATTAGTTGGAGAAAGAGGAAAAAAACTAACCCATTCTATTGAAACATATCAAATAACCAAAGAATACAATGGCGTAGTGTACTTTGAACTTACTAATATACTTATGTTAGTTAACTTAATTCTAATAAACGTTATTAACAAACACTTTAACTTATCCTAATAAATCAATATTACAATATTCCTAGCCTAGATGTTAAACTTATCTCTAGTCACTTATGAGAATTGTTTTTATGTAGCTACTATCTCCAAGTATTTTAAAAATGACGTAGAAATGATGAACTGCAGCAAAAACCAAAAACAAAAAACCAAAAACAAAAAACCACGAATAATTTAGTAATTACCATTCATCCACCAAAGCTTGGACTGCCCCGCTTCAGCTCGATCAGCCTTAATATATCTCGCAAGTGAGTGTCTCTATTGAGACCATTGATGCTGGCAGCTCAAGTTTGGGAAATATTCCATCTTCGTATTTGTGGCCCGCCTATATATATATAATAAAAAATATAGATATTCATATCTATATACACGAATGCTTCTGGAGGAACGAAGCCAGTGATAAAACACGTCTCAAGGTCCTCAAGGTGGAACGGCTGCAAAGTCTGAGGATTTTTGCACCCTGTAACAGACTTCACGTCATGATCTCGAACAAGCTTTAAAATGAATTTATCGACTCTTATCACTTTGACGGATTGATTAATTCTTTGACTCAATATAAGGTGCACTTGCTCGAAGACATTTTCTTTCGTAAACTTGTAACTGTTCACCAGCCATAACGTGAAAATCTCTCCAATTACTTTTCAGGTTTTGACCAGCCATCCACATCATTATCCGAAAGAAAATTGTTTCACATTTTTATGCATTCACTTTCGTTCGCCAGTTGTCCGTATAGACCTGCACATCTTCTGATATTTTCATAATGCTTCCTTGAATTAATCAAGCCTTATGGTCTGCTGTATCAATTTTTAAGGTTATCAGCAAACACTGCTATTGGTCATGCTCATCATCATCTGCGGCTCGACAGCTCAAGCTGAGCCTTGACCTTCAGGATCACGTTGTCTTCATTTTATTCCTTATTCCACTGGATTATAGATTTTTGGAGCACTTTGTGTTCAAATATATCCACTGTTTTCTCAAATTCACTCATTGGAGTCCATATAACAGCTTGGTTTTGACAAGTGATTTGCAAATATGTAGCTTATTTTACCTGTGCATAACTTTGAACCTTAAAATGGGAAGTATTAATGGCCTTCACTACAAAAAAAATGGCTACACCGTTAAATCTATAGTCACCTATGGGCAGGTTTTATTGGACTGGATTGGACTCCCTTATTTGAGTCTTGAATTTGGTTTAATTCCATTAACTCATAAGCCAATCTAGTTTGCTTGAGATTTCAGACTCACTAGTATCTGAGATTGACTGTGCTATATTATTGACCCCACCAGTATACGCTACTGATTGTGAAGACTTGAACATAAGTATAGCACAGGTTATAGCTGTTGTCTTTTTAATGACAACAGTGTTGGGACAACCTTATGCCTTTGTTTTAAGCTTGATTCCATTTTTAAACTTTCCATTAGTTCGCCGTTTATCTTGACCTATGAATCAGAACTCAAGATTGTGGCTTTGACCATGCGGACTAGTTTTAGGGTGCCAAAGTCAAGCATTATTTTGTACAGAGCATTTCCATTGAGACTCCCACATGCTTGCTTAAACCCAAACAAGCTGCGTTGATAGAGCTACACTCACGTTAGAAGAGTTTTGTATTTAACCAACAATATGCGGTTATGAAGAACGATTTAATTCAAGAAATACTTTTCTGACATGCACAGATGGCCACAATTACATTAGACGCTTTATATATAAGTGCGTCCGTTATTTCTCTGCCAAAGCATTCACATCAACACAACTGATGGGAGATTTACCACAACCTCGATTGACCGTATCCTGTCCATTCGCGCACATAGTGGTTGATTTTTGTGGACCTTTTGATATAAAGAACAGGCAAGGCAGAGGCAGTAAGACCAAAAAACGATACGTGGCTATATTTATTTGTATAACAGTGAAAGCCATACATATTGAAGTCATCCGTGATCTTTCTATACCCACTTTCCTTGAAGCCTTATGCAGGTTCATGGTTCATTGACGCAGCTGCTGAGCTGAAGAGTATCGAGTAACGAAGCATTACAATCCTCCAGCTTCACTCTGTTTCGGAGGGCTTTGGAAAGCTGGAGTTAAGTTCATAAAACCAAATTTGCGTCGAGTGGTAGGTAATTTCTCGTTAACGTACGAAGAATTGACCACGGTGCTACTTTGAATAGAAGCTTGCCTTAATTCTCAGCCATTGTATCCCCTTCGTAACGAATACTACAGAGCCATGATAAACGACTATTTTTTCCGGAATTGCATGAGCGGGGCGCAGTGAATATATAGTTTCAACAAGGCGGTGCAACCGCACACACATCACGAGCCACAATGGAAATTGTGAAGGAAGCGTTTCCTAATTGCGTAAACTACATTTTGGCGATTTGGCATGGCCAGCAAGATCGCCCGATTTAATAATCCCAGACTTGTTTCGTTGAGGCCACTTGAAGTCGCAAGTTTGTGCCAACAAGACGCAGACCTCAAGGAGAATATCTGACGGGAATTCGAACAGTTTTTACCGGAATCCTTGCGGAAAGTCATGGAACGGACCGTCGTTTTCTCGTTTGGACGACCTTTTGGAGGTCCATTGAATCGAACGAGTGGCGCCCACGCCCGTCTTGTGAAAATCAATGCAATCATTTCATATGTTTCACTTACCTTATCGTTATTGAAAGCCTTTCTTTCAGTGAAATTGCATATCTAAATGTTGTGTAGTTGTACTTGATTTGAGGTCTAAAATACTGCATAACAATGTCTGACGACCCCATGTTTTCGGAATTGCCGATAACATGGTTCGAAAAAACGTTAACTGGTCTTAATTTAGTATATGGATGAGTCCATTGTTTACGTGCAATGCTTTTCGCATTTCTCATACCCAAATTCATTCTGATAGCACAGCACTAACTCTTGCTCATTCATTTATTTATTTCTATTTTACAGAAAAAAAATCCAATAACAAAATAGATAAAATAATAGTACAGCAAAATTAATTAAATAATAGCACGGCATGCAAAAAGCAAGATAAAAGTAATAACAAGTTGGATAAACAGACCTACGGTCATGTCAAAAGGGTTTCGTACCAAAAATGCGAAATGCAACTAGCAACGAATAAAGGCAAGAAACTTGTCAAAGAGATGTGCACGTTTATAAGAAAATCCATTGCATATGTACTTTCAACGGTCGTCATTTTGTTGCAAGCTAACAAAAATGATTCAAATCATGAACTCCCAAAAAAATGTATATTATTGATCTTATTTGAAAATTTTAAGAAGATCAAATCAAAACTGCAGTGTCATATTCAATGGAAAGTCCGTAAAATACCAAAATCGTGTGCTATTTTTGTTATAATCGGAGAAATTTCAAAAAGCTATTACTTCCATGAATATGATTGAATTTTTATCAAACTTGCAGAGTATTAGGACCTTACGTAAAACTATTCTAATATTGGTTTTCATTGAATTAAAGGGTATTCATACGATTTTATTGGGGGAAATGTGAAATTCAATGTTCATACTATTATTAACAGAGTTGAGTGAATTTTGACTTCAAAAGTATTTGTTGTTGTTGTACTGATAAACATCTACCTCCATTGTTTTTTTCAGATTTTTTGGATAACAGGTGTCCAATCGCGAGAGGGGACACAAATTTTTCCTGTATTTCCCCTTCCTGTGCGCCCTTTGTTTCGAAAATTTGTCATTAAGACCTTTTATATGATACCCATATCGGCTACCTTTGATGAAACTTTATTTTTGGGGCCACTCCCCTGTATGGGGAGACCCCTCTTAAGCACCTTGTAAAATTTTTTTCATCGCGAAACTTTGAAGAGGGCATCACTTTACACCTATATACAAAATTTTATGTTTGTAGCTTATACGGTTTGCGAGAAACGGACGGACGGACAGACAGACAGATGAACAGACAGGCGCAATTTTAGTAGGGTTTTATAAATTATTTTAACAAACTACTCAAAAGTGCAGAAACTAGGAGAAAAAAAATAATGAAAATAACTAAGAGCTGAGAAGAAGACAGTTGACAAATCTTTTATTACCTAAATATGAAAGGGGGAAGGGTCCAAGCTGAAGGTCATCATGATTACGAGGTAATCTGAGCATGGGTGAGTGAAAATACACCAAACTATGTGCGAATGGAACATCAAAGGTATTCGACGATCTTGTAGAACACATAACGCGTCTCACAGGAACCTGGTTAACAAGGCGAGTATCGAGCAAACCACGGCATAGCCTGTAACGGTAACATTCATCATGGTAGAGTCGACGCATTTCCAGGGAAGGAATAATGAGGATAGCTTAGCGTGATTCATAAAAATGTAGGTAGCCTGGAATTTCAAGAAGGTGATCCTCGTAAATCTTTTTTGTACAGTTTTTAGCGTGAACTTCAAAAAATTCAAATGAGGGGACCAAACTGGCGAACAGTACTCAAGGATGGGACGAACTAAACTTGAATATAATTGAACACACAACAGTGCAAAGTAGTGCACGAAATATCATATCATCAACGATATTCTTCCTATTTTGCTAGTTACATCGCTACTCACCTGACTTGTATACCTTACCTAATAACCTAACACGATTGCACTTTAGAACATAAAACTCGCTAATCTAGAGATAGATCCCTTATTTCCATCGGACCTTGCTGTTAGACAATAAATACACGAATGTTGAATAAACTTCGATATATAAAAGGTGTTAAGGCCCCGGATAAGGCGGGATAACAACACCACGCCAATGTCAAATAATAAACTGCCGTGAACGATTGGAACTACCAAAGGCCAAAAGCGATACGACAACCAAATTCCTCTGGTGAATGGAAACAAGACAATGAGAAATGACACAGAAAGTATAACATGTAAAACCTAATAACTAATTACCATACTAACAGGACGGTTTTCTTGTTCAATTATTCTGAGATGCTACCACCCCTCAGCCGGGGGAGTAGGTTCTGTACCAGCCACCAGTTTCAGGGGGAAAAGTTTCTGCGTCTTAGTCTGAAATAGAAAAAGAAAAAATAAACACAAATCTCGCTTCCAAAAACCAAAACCAATGAACTCACTTATCTGCGCTGACACGAAGCGAAACAAGATACAATAGTAAGAATATTTACACTATAAACTTACGATTATAATTTATAAATATTAACAACTATGAAAATTCAAAACTGAAATGTCAATGTAAACATCATTAACAGATCGTAATTCATAATAGTAAACTCGAAATATAATAATATCGTAACATTCACAATTGACAATTATGGTAAATAATAGACAGAAACAACTCAACTTGTTTAAAATTAGAGTACCGAATTCTTTGCTTAAAATGCATTCTTTGTTAGAAAATTTCGATACTTCTTAGCAGTTGAGAATAAGATAGTTTCGTAAAGGAAATCAATCGATAGGCAGGCGTTTGAAAATTGAACTTATCGGGATATTTTTAATAAAATTAAAATCTAATTAAATTATTTAATATTATTGCAAATTGTAGTGCCAATTGTTACTTTAAAATTTTTTGAAATAAAATATTCGAACAGGTCGGACCGGTCGGACGTGTTTTTCTCGCTGTTGCTAAATCAGTCTAGATTTTTATAGTTTATATTTCGGTACATATTTGATCCCGTGATAAAGTGTAATAATATGTCGAAAGTGATTTTATTTTTTGTTTGCTAAAAGTGGTAATTAAAGACTAAGCCCCGTTTGTCGGGGAGTGCTTATTCTTTCGTGATGGTTTCGTGAAGTAAAGATCCCCCTGATATTCATAGTTAGGTCAATTTTAAATGTCATCCTAAACAAAGAGTAACAACTGTTATATGTATTTTCTGCGACAATAACTATCACTTAAGTGATTTCAAACTGTTGAATGATCCAACATTCTTAACACCTACATTAGTGATATGCCCTGAACATTCACATTTAAATATAACATCTAAAATCAATGATATAAATTTGAATGATGAAACAAGAGTGCTTTTGGCACAAATAAAAAGTGAAAAACGGGAAAGCATAAAGCGCGAAATACTAAACGAAATTGCTAATGAAACGCAATTACCACATAACAGTACAATCATCGATGAGGAACCTGATTTGGATAACATGAAGAAAGAAATAGTTCTTCTTCGGCAATTGAATGCAGAACTCATGGATAAAAATGCACTATTAAAAGAATTACTAAACAATGAAAAGATTTCCCACAATAAAGTTCAGAGATCATATGCTGAAACTGTGAGTATTCCGAAGCCTAAGCCCAAGAGGGTCCCAAAAATTATTATAAAGAAGAAGAATCTGAATAATGACACAAACCTTAAAGAAACTATTGGCAAATGTCTAATCAAGGAAAAGTCTATTAAAACTAAAAATATCTTTTTAACAAAAGTAACAAGCTTATAATAAATTGTCTTGATAGTGATAGCTTATATCACGCTGAGAAATTATTGCATAATAATTTATCTAAAAATCTTGAAATAGAAAAAGAATCACTGCTTAAACCTGTTATCAAAATAGTGGGTATAGATAAAAGTGCAAATTTGGATAACGTTGCTTTGGAAGCTGATATTAATCAGAGAAATTTTCGCAATTCGGAAGAAAAATGCAAAGTTCTAAAGTTATACACTAATGACAAAGGATGGCAAAGTGCTATCCTCGAGGTTACCGCAAGTCTATATAAGATTATAAGAGATAATGGTGGAAAGGTTTTTGTAGGCTATGAATGTTGTAGGATTTACGACATAATTGGAGCTAAGCCGTGTTATAATTGTGGACGAACTGGACACAGCAGTGCAAAATGTAAAAATGATACTGTTCGTCTGAAATGTGCAGGTAATCACAGTACGAAAGATTGTAATCAATCAGTCAGCCAATGTGTGAATTGTATTCATCACAATAAATTATCGAAAATGAAATACAATACAGCACATGTTGCGACAGATAGTTCGCTATGTCAATATCTTAAGTTTAAAATTAACAAAAGAATTGGAATGACTCACTACCCTGTAATGCCTGAAATATCAAGATATTTGGGTACGATTAATGACCAAAATCAGATTGGACCTACTTTATATATTAATGCAGCAACTACTTCAACCGATGGTGAAGTAAACAACAGTAATTTTCATCGTAACAAAAAAAGCAGACATAAAGATGGCACACAACTTTGAGATTTTTGATAAAATAGTAAACGATACATTAGTGATCGAAAACATATGTGTTGATGTAGAGACTCTGAATGAACATTTAATTAAACATGATAATTTGATACTATATTTAAATATTAGAAGTATTAATGCCAATTTTGCAAACTTAGAAATATTTGTTGAGAGCTTAGTTTCAAAACCTCTATATATTTGCTGTGCTGAAGTGTGGACTGTTACAAATACTAATTTTTTCCAACTATATGGATATAATATGTACTATAATGGTAGTGGACTAAATAAAGCGGATGAGGTTATAGTGTATGTCAAAAACTGTCTGATTGAAGAGACTGAAATCATTCAGGTTGACCAGTTAAGAATTATTAATACTATCATAAAAATGGACAACGGCAGCGTCACAGAATTGTCCGCTTTATATAGATCACATAGTATTAAGAAAATTGAATGTATTAAAAGCCTCCAGAAGTACCTGATAGATAAGAAAAATGGTAAAAATCATTTGGTTGTTGGAGACTTCAATATTGACTTGTTGGTATGCGATATCATAACTCAGGAATTCATAAATAATTTCTTAGAACTGGGTTTTCTACCATCTTTTCAAAAAGTAACCCGACCGTCAGACAGCAATATAAATAGGGGTACCTGCATTGATAACATATTTTATAATTTTAGTAAAGCAGACATTCAATCTTTTACTGTTCAAAATTCTATAAGTGATCATTACACTTTAAAAGTCAAACTTACTAAATTCAAACCTGATAAATTGATATCTAATAATTATATTTACACTGACTATGGAATTTTTTTGCGTAATGCTAGTTTGATAAATTGGTCTCTAATATATTGTTTATCTGATCCAGATGAAGCTGCGGACTGGTTTATGAAAAATATGAAAAGTTGTTTAGAAAAGTCCAAAGTAACTAAAAAAACTAAAAATAAACATTGAGAAACATGGATAACAAAAGCAATAGTTTGTAGTGCATAAAATGTTTTCATAAAGTCCGTAAAGGACCGCAGCGATGGTCTGCTGCCTCGACAGAAGAAGGTGTCGGTATCTGCCGAGAATGCCCTCGTCTGGAGACGCGTGAATGCGCTGGCAGGCTAGCATTGCGGTGTCGTGGGGCGGATTTATTTTCCCCAGCACGAGGACCCACTACAAAAAAATTTCGCATTCACGAATTTGATTTCAGATCAAGAGGCGACCAAAGTCGCAAAAAGTGTAGATAACTACACCGAGGGAATTAGAGCTTGTCATGAGAACAAGGGGAACCTGAAAAGAAAGGCGAACTTGGGGTGACCTCGTCATGACCCGACGAAGTTCATGGCCCACAAATGAAAGAGGGGCAAACGGGTGGTGGTGGAGCCCCTTCGTACCCACCCAACCGGAATAAATCCATAGATATCTTGTTGAAGTGGCCAGGTACTCCTCATCTGAGTGGAAAACTCATGCAACTTGAATTGTATGAAGTTTCCCATCAGAAGGGGAGTACCCCGGTGACCAATTTATGCCATAGAATTATACAATTTGATTGCATAACTCTATGCCATAAAGAGGCACTCTGCTTGGGCCACTCAACCCAAGACGTCACCTGAAACAAAAGAAGGATTAATAAGTACCCGGCGGCTGGCTATTGTTTTGAGGTGGAAGCCTGCCACCGTACCGGGTCCTATACCCGGTTAGAATTTGAAGAAAGGAAAGACCGACGTTTTACATTTAACATTTCATGCTTTGTCGTTTATTCTCTAATTTACAGGTATCATACATTCTCAAAGTAGTCTAAGCTTGATAAGAGATATTAAGAGTTGGACAATCGTCGCATTCGCGTTCCGTTATGAACATGCAAAAATATTTATGTGATTTAGCACGTAACTGCGATTCATTATAAATCCGACATGCATGAGCTCTATTCTTTATTCAATGGATAAAAATAAAGAAAAAAATTTGGGTTCGATTTTCCCCAGTTGCAAATTCACGAAAAGTTCCCTTTTCTTTTTTTTTTGTCTACCTATCACAATGCGAAAAAAAATTGAGACTTATCTAGGATATTAAGAGAAAAACCCGAAATTATAAATAAAAAAAATTATTTTAAATATAAAAAAATGTCTTTAAATAGTTCGTGTTTTATAGATTTCGCTTAGTCTGTCATATGGTTTCTATTTAAGATTTTTGATCGTCCATCAAGTAAATTTCCTCTCGGTGAAAAAAAGATATTTATCTAATAGCAATAAATTGCATGTTTCATTTCTAGTCAACTGCCCCATACACCTCTCTCAACGATGCTTGAATTTTTTTCGAAATTAACGATTCTTCGGCGGTCTCTGAATCTCCACGAAACTGCACGCACCACGATTTTCACTTTACGCTGGGATTTCGCGCGAAATATTGCTCACTCAGTTAATAAGTTAAAACTTTACCTTTTCGCCTTTCCTTTTAGCCTCTATTTCCGCATTCTATTGTCCATTTTTTTATCCCAGCGCAATATTCGTCATGTCCTTGACTTGAGTGCACGCACCAAATCCCAACTGGCGTTCCTCGTTCAGCACCGACCGTTGTTACGCGATGAAGTCCAAACCAACAAATTGCCAAGCAGACCATCAAATACGCCAAAGTCCTTGCTGAATGAGAACAAAACCGAAATTTTGGTGTAGTATTCACAAGATCAAGTGTCCCAAGGCTGCGAAAGCAAGCATGGGGTGCGTGGTAGCCAATGAGAAAGGAAAAGTGGTTGCAACATCCATGCGAACTTCACGAAATGTGTATGGCAATTGAAGCACAAAGCGCGTGGAGATGATTTGTCTACATTAATTGGCAACAAAACAGCCAAAAGCGGAGCGTACACTTGGAAATCTCGCAATTTCCGCACACAAAACAGGCGAGCACCACAAAACACAGAATTGCATCCTTCACTTCAAAAACAAGCTACACCTTTTATCTCGTCGGACTTTGCAAGCGTTTTGGGCAAAAAAATAGTGCAAACGCTATTCACACAACCGTTTTTCTCAAACATCACCGAAATAGAGCACTGTAATGAACCCGTTGTTCTTGGTGATCGCTGTACTTTCCTTAATCCCATATTAATCGCTGCATGCGCGGGCGTTTGCTTTTCTTCAGTTCAAAATGTCAAATCACACAACACTTCACAATTCGATATCACGCAAAAATGAAATTAGAAAAAGTTAATTTCTTTTCCAGGTGCTGAGGCGGTTATCATGCTTTTTATTACAGTCCTTCAACACACTGTGAAAACACTCCACTCCCAGAATAATTTGTTTCTTTTTTCCCATTCGTGTCCGAAGTGCTCGCCGTCAAAGTCAATCGCAGACTCTTTCTCCTATCCATTTTCATCTTCACGGGATCCGTTTCATCCAACCTAATAACCAGTTCCAACAATATCGTTCCGCTTAAATTTTCCGTTTCAACCACACTCCGCGAGCATTATTTTGATCCATTTCTTGTTCGTGATGTCTTCTCAATTCATTGTTGCGTTAATTTATAAAAAGATATTCAACAATTCTATTTTTCTTGTATGTTTTCTTTTCGTCGGAGTTTAAATTTGTGTAACCGTGTGTCACTGTTTCTTAAACGCAAAATAAATATACATTTAGTTTAAAATGTATGGACATAATAAGTGACTACGTGTTGCCTGTCTCGTTTAAACAAAACATACGAACAATTAAGATTTATTTGACTACATGACGAATTTTCAATGATAAAATAGTTAAAACACTTTCATTTCAGAAATAATGATTGCATATAGTTTCATTTTGTTGCATCGCACTTTACCTATATGCATTTTTGTGTGGCTCAGTGTTGATGAATTGTTTGGTTTATGATTGAAACGGGAAGGTAGCAGATGATGGAGGAAGTGGTAGGGGCGGCGATTGCTTGTTGTTACTATCTAACGATTTTATTGAGGACGGCAATTGATGATTTATGAATGTTTCCTCCTCGTCGTTTGATTGCTTTTCAAGGTCAATTAGCTTTTCAAATAATTCATCTACTAAGTTTTCAATGCATGAAATCTCTTGTTAATTTACAACTTTTCAATGGTCGTTTGCGGAACTCGCCACTTTATTAGAATTCATTTATTTTATCTTTTAGAGCGAGTTCCCGGTTGGTAAAAGAATGCAAGTTTTATTATTATTTCTTTGAATAATGGATGTTTTAAAGTCTTTGATTATACAAGATGTACAAGTATATTGTCTCTCTCTCTCCATCTCGCTCAAGTTTTCCTTCCTCATTTTTCTGATGTTTGGAATTTATTATAATTCGTATCAGATCATGTGCATACTGTTGTTCATTTCTATATCATTCATTGATGACGATTACTACAAGTTAAGTCTTGCAAGTAAAAAGAAAAACTTTATCATATTTACAAAAAAAAACCAAAGTTCTGAAAATTTGATGAAATATAAAAACTATCTGAAAATTTTAGATAATATTATTTATGTATGACAAAGCTCAGATTGAAACAAGTTGGGTAAACAGACCTACGCTCATGTCAGAAGGGTTTTGTATTCAATTTACAAAATGCAGTCACCAGATCGAATCACATCAAGAAACATGTCAAAGACGATTTTATTGGAGAAAATATGAAATACGAAGATCATACTATTATAAACAAAGTTGAACGAATTTCGACTTCTGAGGTTTTTGGTATTGGTATACTCATAAATATCTCCCTTGATAATTATTTCACATGTCCAGCCGCGACGGAGGAAACACATTTTTCATGTATTTACCCCCTGTGCCCCACTGAAGCAAAAACTGGCAGTTTAACAACTGTTTTGAAAAGCTTCCATGTAAACTTTTATTTCATACTCATATCAGCTACGTTTGATGAATTTATTTTTTCAGGGGCCACTCTCCTGTACTGTTATCATCGGTTAATGGGCAATTTTTTCGAATCCTAGAATGGTTACAAAACCCTTTTGCTAGGAGCTCTCTCCCGCCTCCTTGACTTGTTTCACTTATAAGCATTAATTGTAGGTACTGAGCTACAGTCATTCATTAAATTGAATCAAGTGTTCAAAGCATGCACCTTAAACGTTGAAGTTGGGAAAAAATAACTCAAAATTATTCAATCTTCGCATTTAAAACAGCCACTTTCTTGTTTTACGATTACTGATACCACCAGCTCAGCCGATTCTCAAAGATATACATGACACCTATCATTCCTGAAATTTTCATGCAAATTCTAGCAAAACTGTAGTGTCTGAGTCGGTAAAAAGCGCGTGTTGTTCCATAGCCATATGTTGCCATAGTAATAAATGCAGCGCCTATTGTTCCATAGTAATACGGGAATATTCAAACCGCTATAACTTCGCTAAATATGATTCAATCTTTATGAAACTTTCAGAATAGATCAATCTTATAAATAGTCATCAGTGCACTGAATTTAATTGAATTTAAGCGCACCGTTAAGATTTTATTCAAGAAAACATAAAATCGATAAATCATACTATTACTAACAAAGTTGAGTGAATTGCGACTTCTCACGTATTTGTTGTTGTTGTACTCATCAAGACCTACATTCTTGATTTTTTTCAGATTTTTCGCATCACAGGTGTCCAATCGCGAGGGGGGGGGACACAAATTTTTCGTGTATTTCCCCTCCCTGTGCGCCCCTCGAAGCAAACTTTGCCAAACTTAGACCTGTTTTGAAAAGTTCTTATCGGGACCTTTCATTTGATACCCATATCGGCCACCTTCAATGAAATTTTTTTTTCGGGGGGTCACTCCTCTATATGGGGAGACCCCCCTTAAACGCCTTATAAAATTTTTTCATATTTGAACTTTGAAGAGATCACCACTTTACACCTACATACAAAATTTGATGTTTCTAGCTTAAGTAGTTTCCGAGAAAAACTGCTGTGACACACGGACGGACGGACGGACAGACAGACAGACGGACAGACAGGACGCGATTTTAGAAGGGTTTTGTAAAATTATTTTACAAAACCCTAAAAAATTGTAAAGATCCTAGAAAATTATGGAATTATATTGGTCAGAAAGTTAATATAAGTCAAAAAATAATAGAAAATCTACTATTTATTACATAATTGATGATAATATGCATAAAATTGTAAATGAATTTGAAATATCTAACTCCATGAATAACTATTTTAGTACAATTGGTAAAAAAAACTCAGTAACAAAATTGTAAATAATGAGACTCGAACAGTTGAATTACCGCAGCAAAACCCTAAATCCTTTTTTATACATCCTACAGATACGCAAGAGATAAAAAATTTTATTTCAAAATTTAAGTTGAAGAACGGCGGTGTTGATATAATTAGCACTAAAGCTCTCAAAGTTGCAATCGATTATATATGTGATCCACTATGTTACATTATTAATCTCCGTATTGAAAAATCTATCTGGCCAAAATCGCTGAAATAGTACCTATTCATAAGTTAGGAAGTAGAAGCAGTGTCTCAAATTATAGGCCAATATCCCTCATATCGAATGTTGCTAAAATTTTTGAAAAAATTTTACATGCAAGGATATATAAGTTTATGAGGGTAAATAAAATCTTTTCTTGCAAGCAATATGGGTTTATGAAAAAACTAGGCACTAAAGATGCATTAAATTACCTTGCAAATATGATTTATAATAATTTAGATAAGAGTACTCGTATTATTGTAGTGTTTTTAGATTTGGCCAAAGCTTTTGACACGGTAGATCACGAGATTTTATTTAAAAAAATATATTGCTTGGGTATAAGAGGACATGCTCATTTACTTTTAAAAAATAACTTAAACAATAGAAAACAGAGGGTGAGAATTGGCGATAAATTGAGTGAAAACAAGATAGTTGATACTGGTGTTCCACAGGAAACGATACTTGGTCCACTTTTTTTCATACTCTATGTTAATGATTTGCTTGAGAGTCTTCCAAATGATTCTATCTTATCGTATGCAGATGATACTGCTGCTATTTCCACAGATGACACATGGATGGGTGTACAGATTAAGATCAATTCTTTGCTAGAAAAAATATCAATTTGGCTAAAGCTAAATAAATTAACACTTAACGTTGAAAAAAGTGTTTACATGACATTTGGAAATTATTATGATAGCGTGCTTGAGAAGATAGACACATTTATTGATAAAAAAACAATTATAAGGGTTGAGCACTGTAAATACCTGGGTATAATATTTGATTATAACGTTAGATGGAACAAACATATTGAATATTTTCATCAAAAAACAAAGTATATAGTCTATGTTTTTCATAAGCTTTCCAAATGCATGAGTACCGATATGTTAAGAATTATATACTATGCTTATGTCCACAGTATTATAAGCTATGGAATTCTTGCATGGGGTGGGGCTTATAATAATAACTTGAAATATATTATATCATTGCGAAACAGGATACTTGGCATAGTTAACAAAAATAAATTTACTGTCGTTAAAAATCCAATAAAAGTGAATCACATATACTCAATTGAAGCACTAACATATTATTATGAAATACATCGAAATAATTATATAGACTCACAAAGTATCACTAGACATAAGTCAATTTTGCTACGTAAAAATTCCAAAAAAATAAGCGAAAAAAATAGTTATATTGTTTCGATTAAACTTTTTAATCGTTTACCAAAAGAACTTAAAAATTTACATGGTTGTAAGATAAATATTAAAAATAAATTGTTATCTTGGATTATAACATTATAAAACTAGGAATTTTATAGTTTGTAGCGCGAATTCTAAAAATTCTTAAACCTTATTTGCAATGCTTACATAATATTGGCAGATGTATGTTTCTTTTAGTTATAAGATATTAGTTTTTAAGCACACCAGTTTGCGTACAGGGATAAAGTTCCCTCTGCAGTTTACTGTTTTATATATATATATATATATATATATATATATATATATATATATACATATATATATATATATATATATATATATATATATATATATATATATATATATATATATATATATATTCATGCATATGTATTTTACATGTAAATTTTACTGGTAAATAAATAATAATAATAAAAAAAATAATAATAATAAAGTTTATGGAACGTTTTTTACATATTCTAGCTCCTTGTTATTTTCTGCAAAAATGGAAGTTTAAATTGGTGAATGAGATAATGTCGGCACAGCCGGAATCCGCAACAACTTGATCAATCTAATGTAAACATCTTGTTATTCTTATATCCAATTATCAGTATTCTTATCATTATAAAGCAGCTCTTTGAGAACTAGCATGTCAGTTGAGTTGCAGTGTTGAATTGAGATGAAAAGTTAGTTGAGTTGGAGTTGAGATGTAAATATAATTAAGCTCATACTATATATGTTATACGAGTAGTTACTATGCACTTACGGTCAAATTAAGTTTGAAAGGGTTTTTGTTGCTAGAACCGCACAACGTGTTAAATAAATTAAATAAGTTTAAATTGAAACCAAAAGTGTTTTCATTAAAGAGATTCCGCCGAAGGGGTCTTCACGAATCAATTTTGTTAACCTTCTTAGAGTTGAATAACGTAACTTGCATCTAATTAAAAAAAAATCATATAAATTGTGTAATGAATCATGCGACGCCGCTGGCGACCACTACTAACACACCTTGCTGCTAGGTGGCTTGTCATTTCACGTTGGTTGCGATGAGCGCACATCCCACGTCAATTTTGTCTTGGAATGTCAAGAGGATTTGACAGCCACATGGCAGTGAAGTGTGCACGTAGTGGCCGCCACCCAAGAAAAGAAGTGATAGAAAAAACGTGGGAGCAAGTTGGCGATCTCCAATAAGTTCTCAGGTTAGAAATCTTACAGTGTATATACGAAGTGTAATCGATAGATTAACTGAGTGGAGAGGAATTTGAGTTTGAGGGTAAATTATGAAGGTGTTTTCGATCAAATTGGGAGCAATCAGGCAGAAGGAGGTGCGTATAATGCTACATATTGTGTTATTTTCCTGCTATTAAAAGCGTCAAATTCTTTCGTTGATAAAATTCTTCTGTGGCGTAGCACTCATTGTACTTGTATTCGCTTATTATTTCTTCTGGGTTTTGGGGCTGCTGTGTATGCCGATTGAAGAAGATCATTGGATTCACGGTCTGTTCCCGCCTCTGAAATATGCGTTCGCAATCCCTGCAGCCTTTGGGGCTATCTTCGTCGGAGGCTTGGCAATTTTTACATTGGTGAAGATACGCAATTATACTTGAAAGATCACGTTATGAAGCGGTCCTAATTGTGTTTTCCACAAACGACTTCACGAAGGTCATGAAAAGATAAGCTGGTAATAAACGCCAGTAAAGTTTCTTTGCTTCTTGATTGCTTTTCTTATCAGCAAACTGGTTGAAATAACGACTGTAATGGTGGATATATGTGCATGCAGAGCGACTGCGGCCAAACAATCAATAGCAGCCCCCGTCAAACGTCACTTGCTTAAACTGCGAAACTGGTGCAGTGGGTGGTTAATCATCGGCATTTTTGGTATAACTTGTGGCCGCAATACTACGCTCGCTGCCGGGCTGTAAAACTTCTTCACCAGCAACCGAAACAAAGGCATCCTCAACACGCATCTCGTTGTGGGCGAAACGTTCGTGCTTAACCAAGACAACTATTCCCTCGCTAAAGACCACCCCGACACAAATGGGAACCAAACTAAGCATATCAATTCGGAAATCATGTGTACATTGGATGTCGGACCCATTTTGTGAGTACAAGATTTATAAAGTTCTATGAACTGATAAGAAGTACCCCTAATAAATGCTGCTCAAATGAAGGACAAACAAAAAAAAAATGATTTATAAGCTAGTTACCTTTAAGTTTCTGATTCGATCTTACAAAAAACAATTTTTACTCTACAATTACATTTACATAATTTTAACTTACAACTTTACTTCACAAGATTTTTTAATGAGTTGAAAATTTCATAATTCCATTCCAATTAACTTTTAATTCGATTTCATAAGAATTGTAATTTTTAGAATTAGTTTTATAATAGTCATCACTGACGAAGACCCAAAGGCGTCGAAACGCGTCTGCTCACACAGCAAAGCAAGGCCCGACTGCTAGAGAAAAAAAGAATAACTATTTTATGTTATTTACAGAGGCCTACAATATAAAACAAACGACAAAATATAATAAACTTAAAGAAAGAAGATACGTAAAAATAAATAAATGAATCTTACCTACAAAATCTATAATCAACAAATGAAACAAGTACATAAGATTATCTAAATATAATATTGATCAGTATTATAATATTTATTTAAATGAATTTAATCTGGGTATTACAATATATAACCTTCCAGATCTCCATTCCATTTGTTGGTTTTATGATAATAAAATCTTTGTAGGTTTTAACAGTTTTAATAATTTTTCCTGCGTATATTGAGTGCCAAAAATGAAGTTCAAGTTTTTTTTGACAGAACAATTATTTCCATTAGACACATAGCATAGGAGTCAAAGTAGACCCACATTCAATAAATATGCGTAATAATTTAGAAGAGAGCTAACTATGATTACTTTAACATTACTATGAATTAGATAATTGCAGATTATTTAAACTACTCGTAAGTTGACTTAAACACTTTATATTGATACTCGTAGGACAAAAAAAAAACATTAAAATATAACATGAATTGCTAACTCTAACAACGACTTTCCTTTCCAGTGGTTCCCTTCTTTCAGCGGGATATAGAGTGCATGGTAAGTATGCCGTCGCGAGGGTAGGGTTTGAGAAAATCCGCTGAGGCCGGTTTCGTGTCGCGCGCGCTACGCGGTACCTTTGTTGGTTTTGCCTTTTTACTAACGTAGCTTTCGTCGAGTTTAAGTTAACGTAGTGTGCTTTTCGGTACCGCGTCGGTTAGATTCGGAAACGCGAAATGGAGATTAGATTTTTGTTCTTTGACTGGTTGTATGAAGAAATACGGAGTAACGTAAAGTAGGTTTCCTCTCCCTATGGTTTTGTTTTGGTGACGCGTTTGAAAACGGGCATTTATTGGTGGCTGAAAATTGTAAATGAGCGTAATCCATTTGGAGACCCGCGACCGAAATCCTCTCCGATCTAGCTGGCTGACAAGCAGCCACCGCGAAAATGGATTACGGTGCACGGATTGGTTGACCGGTTGGTACCATCCGTTGGCGCTACTCAGACTTAACGTCTTGAATCGATGAGAGGTCGGTTCCTCGTCCGGACTTAGACATTAAAATCATTACAATTGCTCTGAATTGAGTGATGATATAGCACTGCAACCACGTCATGTACACTGCACTCGATTACTCGATTACACATGCGCATCCACTGGCACAGTTGCGTTTATTAGTGAATCAGTTCGCATAAGTTTTTTTGAGATACTTCGCTTTTCTTTATGTACCGAAGCTAGATCCTGGTATTCAAAAAAAATTGCTTGAGTCAATTGCTTCGACGATACGATAAATTTTTTCCAATATAAATTAATTTCAAACTGACGTTTTAAAAAACTATGTTTAAAAACTAGTGATAGGAGCGACTAAAAACACATCTATATGAAACGAATGCTAGACGCTGCCCCATGGAACAACACATGGCATTACCATTTTACCTTAGCTACTTCTATAAAAATAGCATCACATTGGTAAGGCGCTAGAATCTTTTCTTCGTTGAATTTATTGAAAAACGTTCACTTTCGGGAAAAGATATAAAAATTTTTATTTATTCAAAAAGTTTGAACCAGAAATTAAATTTTTTCATTGAAACACTAAGGCCCACTCATAGACAACAGCCAAGTAGAATTTAAATTCCATTCCAACAGCAAAACTTGAAATAGTTGCAATCATTCTCTCACAACAATAGACCTTGCTCTCTCATTGGAGAATAATCAAGAAATTTGCATATTTGAGGTATTCTCAAGAAAGAAGTTGAGTAGCATTCAGCGTTGTGGAGAAACTTTTAATTAATTTAGTGTTGAAGCTCTTCATCATGGCCGCTAGCCACTATCCATGATATTGATGCATGTTGGCGAATACCTTTATTAGTTGGTAAGCCAAATAGTTGGCACAACTTTGCAGAAATGAGCTGACTCTAGGAGAAATTTTAATGGAAGCTTGTTAATTTAATTTGATTGTTATTGAGACTTTGTAGGGCATCTTGTTTTATATGTTCGTTGAAATTCCTTATTATAATTGATGTTTTTCTTGTCGTTGCTATTATGAAAGTTGCCACGTTTCGTGCTTCAATAGAGACAAATTTTTTGTCTTTGTATGGTTTTATGTTAATCAGTGCTTGCGTTTTATGGACCATTAAAAACATGCATATTTTTTTAGGTCTACTTTGATATAGTTATGCGATCATTACAAATTGTTCAACAATAACTATAACAATTAAACTTTTAATATGGACTATATTGAATAACCCTCGCAATCCAATAGATTCACTTTCAGTAATTATTCACATCTTCATTCTAAAGGAACCATCTACCCAACCCATCAGATAAAGAACCCCCAAACGAACAAATAAGACACAACAATCTTGAATTGCATAACCTTGTGACAAACAATTAGTTGTAAATATCTCAGGTTGATTTCCCCTCGCCAAACACCATTATCTTATTCTTTTATGGGTTCGGGGGTGTTTTCATATAAATTTACAAGTATACTAACAACGTGTTTTGTCGGTGGAAAGCTCAAGTATCTTGCTCGGCACTTTAAGACGCATAAAGCTGCGCCAAGTCGTCCCTTGAGAGTACTTAAATTTAATGACTGATGGTAGATAATTTGAAATTGTACGTGTCGCACAATTGCAGAAAGGAGAACGTCACATTGAAGGCAAGCAAGGATGTAGGACGAGGAAGGAACGTAGCATGTCACTTCAATTCTAATAAAAGCCAAGAGGGTATTTACCACTGTTTACCGCTTGAGAACTTATTGTTCTAACGGTTTGAGGGCGTTATCTTTTTCTGGCGAAAGAGATGAAATATTGTTTTTAACGTAGGATGCGGTATAAAATTGAGATTTTTGAAGTTTATTAAGACCTCAGGATACGTTAGATATTATAATTGATGTGGAGATGTTGGGAGCTTGGTGGCTTTCCTCAAGATAAATGCAAATAAAATGGAGTTTTCACCTTGTTATGCAGAAGATTGTGCTTGCGGTTGTACAGGGAGAAATTCCGGTGAGATTGTGGAGATAATTTATTTTTGGTTCTGGAAATATAAGTAAGAAAACAAGCAAATCAATTTTGTTCATATGTTTAGTTCTAATGGTGCTAAGAAGTACAGTGGCTCACAGCTTATTTGATGCACTTCAATAAATATTAAACAAACTGTTGTCCTTATGCAGATAAATAAAAATTTACAAATATTTTGATGCAGATTTTACAGTTAGTATAACTGAAATTCGAAGCACAAAAGAAAGTAAGAAAAAATGTTTCAAATGTCCCATTAGCAGTAATGAAGCAAAATCATTTGCATAGGATAGCTCACAGCTTATTTGATGCAGTTAGTTCTTTGTATCCTAGCATTAAAAGTGCACGATTTTCACCGGATTTTTTTTGGGTATATTGTACTTAGTGCGTTTCTTATTTTATTTTTAAAAAAGTTATTTGACCTTGATAGTTTAAAAGTGGATAAATTGTGTAATATTTAAAATGGGCCGTAGGACAACACTTGAACAGCGGGAATTAGTCATTCATCATTTTAGAAATGGTGAATCTCATCGCAAAATCAGCGAAGTTGTCAATTTAAGTTCATCAACAGTTCAGCATATAATTGAAAGGTTTACCAATGAAAAAAGGTTGGAAAACAAGGGTAGAAATGCACCAAATAAAATTTTGAATGAGTCTAATGAACGGTGGATCGTCCGGAAAATAATGCAAAACCCTAAGTTATCAGCTCCTAAATTGGCGAACGAACTGTTTACTGGAGTTGGTAAAGAATGCAGTGCTGAAACCATACGTCGTGTGCTAAGAAAGCATAATTTTAACGGCCGAGTTGCACGAAAGAAGCCGTTCATCAGTATCAAAAATCGACAAAGCCGCCTGAACTTTGCTACGGAGCATATTTCAAAGAATTTGGACTTTTGGAAAACCGTGATTTTCGCTGACGAGTCCGAATTCAACATATTTGGCTCAGATGGAATGGCGTACGTTTGGAGAAAGCCAAACACAGAGCTCAAAAAAGCAAATTTACATGAGACTGTTAAGCACGGCGGTGGCAGCGTAATGGTTTGGGCCTGTATGTCAGCAGCCGGAGTTGGGAAGCTAGCCTTTATTGAAGGAAACATGGACAAGATCATGTACAGTAATATCCTAAAGGAAAATCTCCTGCAAAGTGCTGACGAACTCGGAATCCGGCGTGAATTCAGATTCTACCAAGATAATGACCCTAAACATAAGTCAGAAATCGTGCAATCTTGGCTTATTTGGAATTGTCCTCATTTGATGGCTCCCCCGGCACAGTCACCCGACTTAAATGTAATTGAGAATTTATGGGCTTTTCTGGAGAAAAAAATTCTTAACCACGCAATTTACAACAAAATTGATTTAAAGAAAGCTCTTTTAGAAGAATGGAGTAAAATAACGCCAGAAATGACAGGAAAGCTGGTTGAATCTGTTCCAAATAGACTCAAAGCTGTCTTGAGCCAAAAAGGAAACCATACGAAATATTAGTGTTGAACTGGAAATCCTCTACATGGATAAATTTAAGGAAAACGTGGACTGCATCAATTAAGCTGTGACATAAAATTTTGCCTTTAATTTTGTTTTTGTTATTTAGTTATTTAAGAATCAATTGTTGAAATAAATTAAATTGTTATTTTTAAAAAAGGGCTTTTATTTAATTTATTGCAGTTTAAATTTTTTCAATACCTTTTCTAATACAGAAGTTATAGTGCTTTTAGCTTTGAAAATGTTACTGCATCAAATAAGCTGTGAGCCACTGTATAGTAATAGTCCAATCCAACCCGATTTATCATCTTCAGGACATGTGTCCAGTTTTTATTAGATAAAATATTCCAGTTGAGCAGCAAAAAATGTTGGAAGTGATGATTGGTGAGCGATGTAAGGAAGAAGAAAGTACTTTAACAAATCTCTCAGCAATGTTCAATTTAATATTTATTCAAATCACCTGGCTTTAGGGCTCTACAAACCGAGGTAGCATTTTTAGGGCTTATTAACAATTCTCTATTAAAATCAGTTACTGTTGGGCAATCCATCAGTAAATCAGTTTGTTTCGTCAGGTAACGTCTACTTTAAGTAAAAGCCAATATGGTAGTAAAGTAATCGTTGTGGTTAATATAATATATGGAAATTAAAGACACTTAACTTGAAAGGTGAAATGTAGTGTCTATAATTTATTATAATATGTTTAGGTTTTTATGAGACTTATAGAACTGTCGATATCGGTAGCAGTATTTTAGGACCTGTTTCAAAATACTCTTGCTAAGACTTTTCATTTGAAAACTCACATTATCATTTTGAGTGGAAAAATTCTTTGAGATTCAAGACGCCGTCGCTTTGTATCCACCTTTCATGTCTGGTGTCTATACCTGCTATAGTCTCGGAGAAAAACAATTGCGGTACACAAATGAACGGACGTATGGACAGAAAGTTACGTTTTCTGTAGTGTTTGTAAGTTAGTATCAATCATAAAAAGTTTCATCGTCAAATGATTCAATGGTCTTTAAGGAGCATTTCTCTACATAACGACTTTACCCTCTACACCCATTGGAGATAGTCAAAAAAATAATCAAACCAACAGACTTAACTAGATCTCTGGATGTTGAGTTTTGTCAGCGCCTGCTTATTCAGGCCCAGAAGAAAGCAATAAACGAGCACGACGTCACAGCGGGAACTGTCAAAGCTTTTGAATTGGTCTAAAAGAACATGTAGCATCACTAGCGCATTACGGTCAAACCTTCTCGTAGCTCTATGTATAAACAACTTACAATAATTTCATTTTTGCCAACATGTTAAAAATAAAAGTAAATCATAACACACAATTGCAAGTATGCTGGCAACACAATCACACAAAGTAAAAATAACAGTTTTTCACTAGACAGATTCTCGTGAGGTTGTAATTATTTCGCTATAGTTAAATTCTTTTTGTTAGTTTTTTAGATTAATGTGTAATAAAGTAGGAAAAATATTTCAAAGTGCTTCATTAACAAAATGACAATTTCTTTTAGCCGTTGCGATACAGAAAAGTTAAATTGGTGACCCCGATCTGTGGACAAGTGTGGAACAAAGGACACGTGAAAAATTTTCCATCACGACATCCTCAATCATCCACTTTATTTTCCAACACAATTGGAAATAGAAGACATTTGCATCAAGAATATTCCGGATATCAAGCAAAGCATTCATTATTTGTATATTTTATTACATTTCACACAGTGCGTGAACATAACCAACACCGGATAAGTTTTCCAGCTACATTTATTTAAACAATCAATTACACATTAGCATCAAATTCGACAAATATTACAACTGCAGCGCGTTATTTTCATATATTACGAGATGAGAAAGGCAGACGATGAGCTGGAGAACAAACAGCCAACAGCTAATCCAAGTCAAGGAACATCACACACCGGCGAAAATTCCACTGGCATATCACAAGTTCCTAAAATTAGATTGCCACAGTTTTTGACAGATAACGTGGACCTATGGTTCTGGCAAGTGGAATGCTTATTACGCGCATGCGGCAGCGTATCGGATACCAACAAATATAACACAATCATTGGCCATTTACCGCCAAATTTCATTGTGAAATTATCCGATTTTCGTACAAAGCCGCCAGAAACCGGAGCAATGTACGAAACACTAAAAGCACGCATTGTACGCGAATACGCTGATAGCGAGCAATCGAAAATAACTAAACTATTAGAGGACATGCCGTTAGGAGATCGGAAGCCATGACAATTACTTGCCAAAATGCGCACAAAATCCGCAGATACCCCTGTCAACGAAGATCTGTTGCGTCAATTATGGGTGAGAAACTTGCCCGAAACTATGCGCAATATTTTGTCTACCGATGGCGGCATTGACTTAAATCAGCAAGCAGCTACAGCTAACCGTATACTCGACGCGATGAAAGGTGGATCTTTCTTGACTGGCTGACAAACAATACAGTCGGAATGCAGCAAAAAAATGGTGGGGACTTCAAGAGTTATGAAAAAAAGTCGACAAGTTGTCGAATGACGTGAAACAAATTCTTCGTTCACGAAGTACACAACGTTCTTGTAGCTCTACGCCTGCACGTTCTCCAAATGCAAAGCGAAATGATTCAAATTCTTGACGAAAACAATTTGACCTTTGCTGGTGGCATCACAAATTTGGATCAGCCGCACGTAAATGCAAAGAATCATGCAAATTCAGCCAAACGTCATCGAAAAACGAATAAACCGAGCGAATCAGAAAGTTTGTGAGCTTGGCACAGCATCCAAGAGATTATTTATTCACGACAATAAATCGAATTATAAATTTCTTATTGACACCGGGGCTGATGTTTCAATCATTCCTGCCACAGAAACTCAAAAGCAAAACATCAAGTAGTTTCAAGCAAATTTATATGCAGCAAATGAAACGCCGATCAATCTTTATGGTTAAAAGACAATTAAACTCGATTTACATTTACGTCGTCAGTTTGTATGGACATTCTTAGTGGCTGAAGTCGACAAGGCAATTATTGGCGCCGATTTCGTGGCACATCATCACCTCGCAGTCGATATAAACAATGCCAAACTCATTGATCAAACAACACAACTTCAAATCAGCTGTGTCATTTCAGAATGTTAAGCACTAACAGCCACAGTAATCAATCAATCAAATAGATGCACACGACTTTTAAGAAACTTCAAGGGTATTTTGACAAATCCAGAAAATAAACCGATAGCCTCAACATCCGCATTTCACCACATTGTAACAAGTTGAGTAAGCAGGAGAATGCTCCTACCAGAAGGTCTTTGTAAACATCCTAGGGTTAGAAACAAGTTTTCTAATTGCGTGAATCAATAATTAGAATTATTCGTCCAATACTTGGATATGAAATCGTTCAAATTTATGCAAAAGATGCACAGTTTCTTACATAAGCACAGTACAGCCGCCATTTTGATCTAGCTTAAATGATTTTTCTGAATGCTCGGCCGATTGAACATGTTCAAGTTAAACACTATTCCTTAAATTTTCACGAAAATTGAAAGAAAATAAAAGAAACTAAGTCAATTTTAAATATATATAGGATTTTCCAATAAGAGGTGTTATTTTGAATAGATCTTGTGATTTAACACCTTGCGACTTCTTCCTTTGGAGCCACGTGATAGGGAAGGCCTGTGCCAATAGCCCAGCGTCAATTCGAGATCTCAAAGATGAAATTCGTGAGGCTATCGAGGATATAAGGCAGCCACTTTGCGATTTGGTTATGGAAAATTTCATGAAGAGTATATGGTCCTGTAAGCGTGTCGTAGTAGTTATTTGCCCAATGTTAGTTATTGCTATTAACGGCATGTCTTCTTTTTTATAATGAACTAAACATCCGATCATATATTTTAAAAAATGGCATTTTTCTTTTAATATCAAAATTACACCTGTTATTGGAAAGCCCTGAATGAACCATAAACACGTGTTATCGTTGTTGTAATTCCATATAATTGAAATGGCTATAACTCACTTGATTATGATTCGATCTCAATTAAGTTTTGTGAACATATATATCTTATGTCAGTCTCTATAATTGCAAAATTTCAAGAAGTTTAAAGGTACCGTTTTGACTTTATGGGCAAAAATGTAAAATCTGCAAATCATACTATTATTAACAAAGTTGAGCGAATTTCGATTTCTGAAGTGTTTGTTGCCCTTGTACTCATAAAGATCCACATTCGTGATAATTTTCAGATTTTTCGGCTGAAAGGTGTCCAATCGCGAGGGGGGGGACTCAAATTTTGGGTACATTTTGCCTTCTCGTGGACCCCCTAATTCATCAAATGATTTTTTTATTTCATATTCTAAAAGTTCTAATTAAGACCTTTCATTTGATACCCCACTCGACTACCTTTGATGAAAAAAATTTTTTAAGGGCCAATTCGTTATTAGGGGGGACCCCCCTTAAACATTTTATAAATTTTTGTCAAGGCCTTAAGTTTTGAGAGACTATCACTTCTGACCTTTTCACAAAATTTGAGCATTCTAGCATCTATAGTTGCTAAGGAAATTAGCTGTGACGCACGGACAGACGGACAGACGGACAGACAGACAGACGGACAGACGGACAGACGGACAGACGGACAGACGGACAGACGGACGGACGGACAGACGGACAGACAGGTCGCGAAACTAGTAGGTCTTTGTAAAAATTTTTTTAACAAAAGGCCCACCAGTGAAACAAAAAGCAAGACGTTTATCGCCAAATTGTTACAAATACGCCAAAGCGGAAATCGATTACTTGGTGTAGAAAGGGATCTGTCGTCCATTGAAGAGTCCATGGGCTTCGCCATTCCACATGGCCAAGAAAAAGATAACATGGCGACCATGCAGGGACTATCGGAAATTAAACTCAATAACAATTCCTGATAGTTATCCCATACCACATTAGCACGACTTTACAAATATACTAGCAGGCAAAATGATATTTTCAACGTTGGACTTGGAAAAGGCTTACTACCAAATACCGATAAATCCAGACGACATACCCAAAACTGCCATAATTACCCCGTTTGGCTTATTTGAGTTCATGTTTATAACATTTGGGTTAAGCAACGCCGCACAAACCTTCCAACGCCATATAAATCAAGTGCTGCATGGTTTAGATTTCGTTTTTCCATATCAGAATGATATTTTGGTTGCATCGTCGAATGAAAAAGAACATGAAAAACATTTACGTCTCATTTTTCAAAGACTACAAGATTTGGGCATGACAATCAATACCGAAAAATGCATTTTTGGTCAAACGCAAATCAAATATCTTGGACATTTGATAACCAAAGTTGGACTATTGCCACTACCTGAAAAAGTAGAAATAGTGAAACAATTTGAAAAACCTACAGTTGTCAAAGATCTACGGAAATTCATTGCCGTTGTGAATTTCTACCGGCGTTTTATATCAAATGCTGTTCAAACTCAAATAGTGTTGCAGTCGTTAATTCAAGGCAACGTAAAAAACGATATACGCATTGTTGAATGGACAGACGACGCTGAAAAAGCATTTCAAGAATTCAAAGATAAACTGGCAAGTGCAACTTTATTAGCTTATTCAATTGGAAACGCCAAATTGTTTCTAGCAGTAGATGCATCGGATAAGTGTATCGGTGGCGCATTGCATCAACTGAACCAAAACGTAATCGAACCACTTGGGTTTTTTTCAAAAAAAACTCACGAATGCCGAAACTAAATACAGTACATACGACAGAGAACTACTTGCTATTTATCGTGGAATAAAATACTTCAAGTACATGCTGGAAGGGAAACCGTTCACTATTTTGACTGATCACAAACCACTGTGCAATGCGTTCCATCAAAACAGCGAAAAGGCATCGCCACGTCAGCTTCGACACTTAGATTTTATGAGCCAATACTCAACAGATATACAGTTCGTCCAAGGTCGTTAAAAATGTGGTGCCTGACTATCTGTCAGGAATCAGTGAATTACACCAGCTACAAATCGATTACGAAAGTATTGCCGATGAACAGGAGAAATCAAAGAAATTTTGCAAATAATCGGAGGTAATTCAAAATACTCGATAACATTACAAAAATGTCCAGTACTCAACAGCAAAAAACAATTGTAGTGCCATGTGCATAACAACATCGCACGTCCGTTTATTCCGTCGACAATGCGCACAACTTAGCTCACCCTGGGCTGAGATCAAGGAACAAACTCATTGCCGAAAAATTTATATGGCCGCAAATGAACAAGAACATTGCAACTTGGATAAAGCAATGCGTACCCTGCCAGCGTCCAAAAGTTACACGTCACAATCACGCACCATTGTCCAAATATCAAATGCGCGAGACACGCTTCAAACACCCGTACATCGACATAGTCGGTCCGCTTACGCCATCAAATGGCTATAGATTTCTATTAACGTGCATCGATCGATTCACCAGATGGCCAGAAGTCATACCACTCATCGATCATACTGCTGAAAACGTATCAAACGCATTAATCGAGCATTGGATATCCCGTTTTAGTGTGCCAGCCAGAATCACAACCGACTAAGGCAGAAAATTCAAATCCGAATTGTTCAGTCAACTAAACAAAACTTTGGGTGTGCAACATTTTCGCACAACGGCCTATCACCCGCAGTCCAACGGATTGATAGAACGCTTTCATAGAACGTTCAAAGCTGCACTCAAATGCAAGCAAAATCCAAATTGGTCAGCCGAATTACCAATGATAATGCTTGGCCTATGTTATGTTTTTAAAGACGACATCAAGGCGGCACCTGCAGAAATGGTCTACGGAAAAACACCTCGCCTTCCATCGGAATTCTTCGTTGAAAGCAGAACATCAAACATTGGTAATGATTTCATCAAAAGTTTCAAAAACGTGATGAGCAAGATACGATCAACGCAAACTGCACATCATGGGAACGATGTAAAACATTTCATCCACGAAGATTTGGAGCATTCAACACACGTTTTCATCCGCAATGATAGCGTTCACCCACCGTTGCAACCTCCGTATGATGGTCCTTTTATGGTTGTTAAAAGAAATCCGAAATTCTACAAAATAAACATCAATGGTCAAAAGAAAAACGTCTCAATCGATTGTCTCAAACCAGCCTTTTTGGAAACTTCTCAATCGATGCCAAGTGAATCTACAACAATCGTCAATAACCCAACTAATGATACTCCAGCGTACACGACCAGGTCTGTCAGACAAGTCAAATTCCGTCTTAATCAGTAACCCTACCATCAAGAAGGGGACTGGTGTAGCATCACTAGCGCATTACGGTCAAATCTTCTCGTAGCTCTAAGAATAAACAACTTAGAATAATTGCATTTTTGCCAACATGTTAAAAATAAAAGTATATCATAACACACAATTGCAAGTATGCTGGCAACACAATCACACAAAGTAAAATTAACAGTTTTTCACTAGACAGATGCTCGTGCGGTTGTAATTATTTTGCTATAGTCGAATTCTTATCGTTAGTTTTTAGATTAATGTGAAATAAAGTAGAAAAAATATTTCCAAGTATTTTATTTACAAAATAACAATTTCGTATAGCCGTTGCGATACAGAAAAGTTAAAAACAGGTCAATAGGTCTTAAAACCTGGTACGCATTGTGACGACATGTTTTCGCTTTTAGGCCTGTGTGAGGAGGTATTGGTTTTGAAAAGAAGAGAAAGAAGAGTAAAAAATTACTTCCTCCACCCTTTGAAATTATATATCTGCTTACTGAAGAACATGTAAAGAATCACAGAGGCAGATATTTATTTTTTTAACATTGTAACAATCAACCGAAAATTTCACGGAGACCCTCGATATCCAGCTGGCTCCCATCTTATCAGATATATCACTGAAAACTTTGTGGAAACATCTACAGACCTAGGTGACTGAATTCCGATATCCCGAGAAAATGATTGCAAGGGAATAGCTGGATTTGGTTCGGTAGGGAGGGCATCGGACCGGTGACGTGAATCATAACCAGCCAAAAATTCGTCGTGCAGTTGAACAGACGAGCAACAAGCTCTGGATGGAATTGAAAGCGGCTATTAGGAACGTGGCAGAACAGACGATCAGTCATCAAGCCCAGCACAAGAAAAATGATTAGTTCGTTGATGAGTGCCACTATGCGTTTGACAAAAAGAATCAGGCATATAAGGACTATGAAGGTAGGAAAACTAGGGCAAAGAGAGAACACTATGAAAATCTCAGAAGAGTAGCAAATAAGATAATAAGAATTAAGAAAAGAAAATATTATGACTACCAATTCATAAATATCGATGTTAGTCTAGTAAGCAACGACACTAGACAAGCATACAAAATAGTAAAAAGCCTGAAGTTAGGTTATGAGCCCTAGACTATGCTCTGTAGTGATGATATCGGCAATATTATCGGTGTTGAAACTAGGATAAATGAAAAGTAGGCATCATATTTTAAGAATCTTCTTAATCCTCCACACAACTCCAGAATATTGGAGCCTATTGATTTTTCCAAAAAAACTTCCATTGGCCCCACCAGCTCTTGATGAAGTTTTTATCGCCATCAAAGCTCAAAAGAATAATAAGGCACCGGGCATCGATGCGATTCTAGTGGAGCTCATTAAATGCTGTGGCAATGTGTTGTTCAGAAAGCCATTTATAAAGTCACCCAGCGCATTTGGCAAAAAAAAAATATGCAAAGGGAGCGAAGCCAATCAATTAACTTCCCTTTCTACAAATAAAAAGGTGACAAGCTACAGTGCGAAAATTATAGAGACATATCATAGCTTAGCGCGGCGTACAAAATATTTTCAAAGATCTTAGAAAATCAGCTATTAGTATTATTGGGGAGTATCAAGGTGGTTTTAGAGCAGGTATATCTACAATAGGCCAATTGTTCACTATCAAGCAGATACTTGAGAAATGCTGGGAGTTCAACTTAGACGTACGCCATATTTTCGTTGACCTTAAGCAAGTAGTATTGATCGTAACGTACTGTGCCAAATAATACTTTGCTTTGGTATCCCCGCCAAATAAGTTTGTCTTATCAAAATGACAATGACATCGATATTCACTCAAGTCCGCATCAATGACCGACTCACCGATGTTTTTGACAAAAATATCGGACCAAAGCAGGGAGATAGGCTGGCCCTAATGCTATTCAATTTGGCTCTGGAGAACATCATAAGGAAGCTACCTGTCGATAGACGTGGTGCATCACTATAAAAGTCGAGCCAAGTAATAGCCTATGCGGACGACATCAGCATTTTGTCATGTTCAATAGCAACTAACAAAGAACTCTTTTTGAAACTCGGCACCCAAGCAAAACTAGCAGGGTGACAAATCTATGCAAATATAACAAAATTCATAGCGCAGTTGAGAAAAAATACCTCAAATACACAAAATATTACCTACGGTGAATACAATATCAAAAATGTATGCAAATTTGATGCGTATTAGATACCAAAATAACGAGAGCCAGTGATGAAAGAGACGAAGCACGGCAAAGAATACAGCTTGCAAATAAAATAAGTTTTGACAATCTTTAGGACCAACTGCAACTGTACAGCAAAACAAAGCTCCAAGTATACATATCTGTGAGTAGACCTATGCTCTGCTATGGGTGTGAAATATGAACCCTAACTCAAGTATCCGCATACGAGTTGAACGCCTTCAATGGATGGGCCCCGAGACAAATAATCAATCAATCAATACAACCATGAGCTGTATAAAAATTTTGATAAGCCGGAAGTCTCAATAATTACACTGGTCTACAAAATGTAACTTTTTGTGTGCCTTTCAATTGAATGCTTTATTTTTATATTGCTTTGAGGTTACTGAATAGGAAAACAAGAATATGTTTTTTTAATTAGCTCTTATTTTGGAAATATACCTAATATACAAAATTTGGCTTTTAATAACGCGTTAAAGTACAAAACATTTTATAAAAAAAAAAACTATAAAAATTATTTACTATTATTTTTTGCTTTTTACTTATATAAAATTGGAAATATTTCAATTAAAAAAAATAACGTATTTAATTAAGATGTTCTCTTCTTTTTCGTTTGTCTTTTGTAATCACTGTTAGGGGTATCTCTTTTCAAATTTCAGCAGTAGTCCGCTAACATTGACGCATCCCATCGGCCCTGGTATCTGTTTTCCATTGTCGAGATATCTTGGTGGAATCGTTCACCATGTTCGTCACTTACATCACCGCAGTAAGAAGGGAAAAAATCAAGATGAGAGTGAAGAAAATGAATTTTTAAGGGACATATTGCAACCCAACTGTTGATACTTTTGAAGGAGATTGTTCACAAGTTCAACATAATTTTCATTTCTCTTATTGCCCAAAAAACAATGAACGACTGCTCTAAAAGATTGCCATGCTTCTTTTTCAAAGCCCTGTAAAACTGAATCAAAGTTTTGGTCTCTTAGAATCTCTCTTATTTAGGTCCGATAAAGATTCCTTCTTTAATTTTGGCGTCGCTTATACGTGGAAATTTACTTCGCAGGTATTTGAATGCTGGTCCATCCTTGTTGAGAGTCTTCACAAAGTTTTACATTAGTCCCAATTTGATATGTAAAGGTGGTAGAAGAATTTTTTGGGAATTAACTAGAGGAAGGTGCATGACGTTCTTTTCTCCAGGTTTCAGGCTTAGTCTAGGATTCCAATCTTTTTTTATGTAATGTAAAAATCTAGCCCAACTATCCCACTCGCACAAAAAAAAACAGTACTTGGTATAGCCCATTTGTAAACCCAACACCATTGCTATGACTTTTAGATCACCACAAATCTGCCATTCGTACTCTGAATATGATATAGCATCTAAAATTAATTTCATATTTTCGTATGTTTCTTTAATATACACAGCATGGCATAACGGAATCGATGGTTGTGTGTTACCATTATGGAGAAGAACAGCTTTTAAACTCAATTTTGAGGAGTCTATAAACAGCCGCCATTCCTGTGGATGATATTCAACGTTCAAAGCGTTCATCAAGCCATTTACGTTATTACAGAATGCAAGCTGGATTTGCAATAGTGTATCAAGTTCTTCTGACCATATCTGTATAATCTGATTTTGACATCCGGTTGCAGCAAAGTCCATTGCTTAAGTCTCGATCCTAGTAATTCCGCTTTATCTTTTGGCAAATTTAAATCTCGTATAAGGTCGCTGAGTTGATCTTGCGAAATTCTATGAGGTTCATCACAAACAATATTATCACCCACAAACTGTGACGATTGTGAAGTTGTAGGCTCATTGTAGCCAACTTCCATTGAATTAAACGCTTCTTCAGAATCTTGCTGGTATTCTTTGGAAGGTCGAGTAACAGGTAAATTGATTCCGTGTGGTACAGGTAGCAATACAGAGGCTTCGTCAGAGTATACTACGCTTCGTTTCTTTTTCCGTGATATACCGTGCTGGATGGGTGGGGTCAAGCAAAAGTAACGGTCATTCGCATGATTGGTAGGTTCCCTCCACATCATTTGTACACCAAAAGGCAATGAACGTTTCTTTTTGTTTAGCCACTTAATCAGACTTGTGAAGCAAGTTGTGCAACTAAAATGTGGTACCCACGATTTGTCTTGGTTTTTAATTTTAATTCCAAAATAATGGAAGTAAGCAGTTTCTAAACATTGTGTTATTAAGCCTCTTTGGTAAGTAAAGGTCACGTTACCACAAATGTAGCAAAAATTGTCTGCACTATTAACACATTTATGCGACATAACGAAAACTGTAGGTTTTTCACTAAAAATGTCAAAAAAACGGTAACAATTTCACGTTTTAACTGTTGAACAAAACACAGTCAGCGTTAAACGCAACAAACAAATGTGAAATAATAAAATTTCCGCGAGTAGCCACTAAATATTTTGAGTTATCATCATTAATGTGATAAATCTGTCGCGCTTCCCGCTATTATATTTATATGGCACAAATGCACAATAAGAGCTAACTATGAATTTTAATTTGTATATTTATGCTTAGCGAGTGAAATACAATCAATATAATATATTTTCATGTAAAAGGCAATTTTGATGTAGACCAGTGTTATAAGACTAGGGAAGCTGCAACGGGCTCGCTACGTAAATTGTCTGGATTATCAACGGATTCCCAAAAAGGTATCCGTTGAGAGAACTGAATGGTAGAGATCAGCGTGGAAACCGAGGAAATGCTGGTCCAACTCGGTTGACGAAGGCGGTTCATCGCCGCTTGCATTTCGAAATCGGAGGTCGCAGTCAGCGGATCGAGGCAGTTTGAGGTGCATGTTGCAGGAAGAGAAGGCCCTAGAGGGCTGTAGTGCTAATAAGAAGAAGAGAAACAAAACACCCAGGAAGGGAAACAACAATAAATCATCAAATGTTTTCAACCTAAATAAGTTGTTCTTTTTATTGATGATGGTTTGGACTGTATGATTCTTATTGGTTGCTCATTTGAATTTGAATAGAATAAATATTTCGAAGATGCATATTTTATTGAATAAATTTTCATGCAACGCTAATTATGTTTCTAGAAGTTAACTTTAATAAATTTTAAGGACAACACTTCTCGTACTGAGTGAGTATACTTGTTGAGTCTGTCAAAGATCACAAAAATATATCCATGACAAAGAAACTTGACAAATTCATGAAAAACCAAAACGCTTTGACTACACCACTGAACAGAGCCTTCTATCTACCAACTGTTAATCTATCAGATATGCCTTTTACGACACATAAAAAAAAGCTATTGGATAAGGGGCTGGAACACAGCTTATGTAACACAAACCGCACCAAAGACCTGGAACAACTAGTAATCGACACTAGACCATTAAAAAACTGCTGCACGAAGAAGAAACACATGTAAGACACACTGCAGTAGATATACTACAAAAAATACCCACCAGCATAAGTCAAACGAATTTCCACGAAGACGATAAGATATTAGGACAAATTCAAAAAACAAACTTACGGATAACCTACTAACAGTGACAAACGCTGACGAAAAACATACAGCCGTGATCTTGAAAACAATGGACTGCGTACAAAAAACAATAGACTTAAAAACTGGTAAACAAAAACCCCACAAATAAGTTCCAAACAGACTTACGTACTGCTGTTATACAATCTCTATTAATTATTTCTCCAAATACTAAGGACTGCTAAATCAACACAAATTCAGCCACAGCACTCCTTAAAGTATAACTTAAGCTCCACAAAATCAACATCCCTATCCAGCCTGTCATCAATCACGACCCAGCACCTGCATACCATTAGCATGGTACTTAGCAACGATAATGACTGATGTCATGCACCTTGACGATAAATACACATTAAAGAACAGCTGTGATCTAGCAAACTCTACCACCTCAAAAAGTTTGTACGTTTCCCCTTCTCCTGCACCTCACAATACTGATAAGGCAATTTGATTTGAAAAGATCTCATTGAGATCTTTCCAATGACATTCTACTCGACTACCAGTGGTGTAAAAAACTTTTTGTTGAAGGGTTACCTTCCTATATGGGGAGACCCCCTTGAACCCCTTCGAAAAATTTTTTCACCCCAAAGTTTTCGAAGAATCACCACTTCTGATCTTTCCTCAAAGTTTCGTGGCTTTAGCTTCTATTGTTACGGAGAAAAGGTGCTGTGACATACAGACGGACACAGGTCGTGATTGCAATTGGGTTTTGTTTTTTAGTACAATACCCTAAAAATGTGCCGAAGAAAGAAACAACTGACAATCAACACCAAGATCCAACAGATAAATGTCGACATGACCCTACATGAATTCAGACTGGCGTATGCCTCAATCAAATAACCAAGAAATGGCATCAATCCACAAACAAGTCTTTGCAACAGTGCTATCATAGGTGACTTAGTTGATATTAAAAAAAAGGGGCTGCAATATTTACAGAAGCTATCCACAGCGTCCCCAATGACGACTGAATCTGTGAACATTCGAGGAGCAGGGCAAGGGGTTCCATTCTCGCCACCAACCAGAGACGAAGCGCAGGCAGCAGTACGGGACCTTAGAAAAAATAAGGCTCCTTTAATATATGGAATACCGGCAGAACTGCTCCAGAGTGAGGTTTCCATCTAAACAACCTTCTGCATTGGCTAATATGCAGAATGGTGTCAGAAGAGCAGTTATCGGAAGGCTGGCGAACAATTATAATAAGTTCTATAAGCAAAAAGGGAAAAAATTAAGGTTTAAAATTTATAGAGGTATTGCTCTACTGTGCACTTCTTATGGAATGCTCTCCAGATAGAAAATGAATGACGTATTTTGAAAGTGTTAAAGGAGAGTATCAGGGAGGTTTTCGAAATGGGTGGTCTACAAAAGGCCAAATATTCTGAGTAAAACAGGTGATCGAAAGGTGCTAGTAATATGACATTGACCTGAACTGACTCTTTGTAGACTTCAAACACGCATACTTTGATGTCCCAACAAAGTTGGTCCTGACGTTCAAGGTCAGGATGCTAAGCACAGAGCCCTAGGTCAAGTTAAACGGTGAACTAACCGAGAGCTTTATAACGGAATCAGGCTTAAAATGAAGGGATAAATTTGCCCCAATGCTCTTTAATATTGTGCTGGAACACGTCATCAGGAATAAGTCAACTGAAACTTATGGTACACCAATGTTCAAGTCCACACAATTGGTAGCACAGAAGAGGTGACGAGATTAGATGCCGCATAATTGCCGCAAATAAAGCCTATTACTCCGTACTTCTCATTCTAAGGTCCAGAGTTTTACCCAGGCAAAATACGCTCCGTAATTTCAGTACACTAGTCAAACCGGTGCAGTTATATGGAAGTTAAACATGGACCCTGATGAGCGAATCCAAGAAGGCAGTAAATGTATTTCAACGAAAAGTAATCCGGAAAATTTACGTCCCAGTGAAATAAGGACAACAAAGGAGACTTCGTTACAATGATGGCTTGTATAAACTGTTTGAAGATCCATCTGTTTCCTCTTGCATAAAGTTACATAAATTGCAATGGGTAGGACATGTAGAAAAAATGGAAGAAAACCTGCTACCCAAAAGAACATTGACAGGTAGAGCAAAAGGTTCAGCTGAAAAATAGAGAACTCGATGGGAGGATAAAATAGAAGCTGACAGAAGTTGGGAGCAAACAACGCGGCACCGTGATAATTAGAAGAAATTACGCCAAGAGGGTAAGGCCCAGCTTGGGCTGTCGCGCCACAGATGATGATGATATTAGATGTCAGATAAAAGCTGACTGTTGTGTTGAAATAGTAATTAATTTTTGAATGGCATCGGTTAGTTCTTTCTCCTTTTTCAAATTGAATCATAATACATGTAATAATTTTAAGTTATTTGAATTTGATATTGTTTTTTGATTAAATGTTTTTCATTAATAAAAAAACTTTTTAAGTGCTGCTTCGCTTTAGAGGGGGACTCCCTTAAAAATTTTTAAATTTCGGGTAAGACCTAAACTTTTGAGACACCATCACTTTGGACCTTTCCATAAAGTTTGAGCATTCTAGCCTCTGTGGTTTCTGAGGAAGCTTGATGTGGCACACGGGAAGATAAACAGTTCGACAGATGGATGGACAAACGGACAGACATGTCACAAAACTAGTAGGTCTTTGTAAAAAAATTTTACAAAAACATAAAAAAACTATTAATTAATCACTCTTTTCCAAATCCTGTGGGTGCTCGCCAACTGGAAGAAGCGAGAATGTAAAATAACTTTACTTGCAATTCATTATAAATAATATTAAATGGTTCGGCCACTATGATCTTTTATCTCGTAGGTACAGTACTAAGCTGGCAATTGTTGAACTCTTAATGCATAATAATAACGTTCCTCTTCGGCTATATGCAAGCCGTCATAAATATAGAAGCAATTAAATTTGATGAAACTAAAAAGATTTCCTAGCACCCGGAGAAACTTGAGCCTACGGTTCCAATAGATCCAGTGGATTGAGAGTTGGCCACGATCCCATCTATATCAACAACTTTTTTTTCATTCACCCATGCATTCAACACTCAGCTTCAATTGAGCAAAGCGTGTAAAAGCTTGCGTTGTTAGGACCATAATGGCAATTGAATAAAATTTTGTTAGTAAGAAGGAAAGAATGAGATTTTTTATTAGAAAGTGAAGAATGAAATTTTGTTAGTGGGAAGTAGAGAATGAAATTTTGCTAGTAGGGAAGATAAGATTATTATTTGTTGATTTTTTTCGTATTTAAAAACAGAATGGGAAATATAATATCAATGTAGACAGAAAATAAAAAATATGCGAATGAATAAATGTTGTTGATAACCAAAAGGGAATAGATAAGTATGTCCAAAAGAAGGTGGAAGAAGATACCTATGAAGCTGAAATTTGTAACTGGGTGACTGCTGGCATAGATGGAATTTGCAACCATGTCAAGTTTGCCCATTTAGAAGTTTCATAAGCTGGTATTCTCCAGAAAATAACCGGCCCAGTGCTGACCGAATGGCTACGGGTTCGTTTATTCTACATTTAATAGCAGTGCTTTCTACTATACGATAGTACCCCAATATGGCACTATACGATAGTAACGTAATATACACATAGTACGCCAATATGGCAACTGCCCATAAATTGGGGAGTTTGCTGAAACGAGACGATCCAAATGAGGGAGGACAACAGGCATCTTTATTGACGGTGAGAGCTAGTCCGATATATTTGGTAGCAAAAGGCCTATCTGCCTTACTGGAACAATTGTAGTGAAGCAGGTAGAAACAAGTTGGGTAAACAAACCTACGGTCATGTCAGAAGGGTTTTGTACCCAACTTCTCAGAAATCAGTCACCAGCAATGAATAACATCAAGAAATATGTCAAAGAGATGTGCACGTTCAAAGGAAAATCCATTGTTTTTCTACTTTCAACGGTCGCCATTTTGTTGCAAACCGACGAAAATCACTCAAGTCATGAATTTTCAAAAATATTAATGCGATTGACCTTATTGGTAAAATTTCAAGAAGATCAAGTCAAAACTGCAGTGACTGATTCGATGGAAAGTCCATAAAATACCAAAATCATGTGTTATTGTTGTTGTAATTGGAGAAATTTCAAACGGCTTTAACTTCTGTGTATATGATTCGATTTTGATCAAACTTACAAAGTATAAGAAACCTTAGTAGGACTACGTAAATATCGAATTTCGTTCAGTTTAAGAGGTACCGATGCGATTTTATTGGGAAAATGTGAAATTCGAATATCATACTATGATAAGCATAGTTGAGTGAATTTCGACTTCTAAGGTATTTGTTGTTGTTGTACTCATAAACACCTACCACCATGATTTTTTTCTGATTTTTCGGATCACAGGTGTCCAATCGCGAGGGGGGGACACAAATTTTTCGTGCATTTCCCCTTCCTGCACGTCCCTCGAAGCAAAAACTATTAAAGTAAGACCTGTTTTGAAAAGTTCTTATCAAGGCTTTTCATTTGATACCCATATTGGCTACGTTTGATGAAATGTTTTTTTTCGGGTGCCACTCCCCTATATGGGGAGACCCCCCTTAACTACCATAAAATTTTTTTTGTAGTTGAACTTTGAAGAGAGCACCAATTTACACTTGTGTACAAAATTTGATGTTTCTAGCTTAAGTAGTTTCCGAGAAAAAGTGCTGTGACACACGGACGGACAGACGTACAGACGGACAGATTGGTCTGCTGCGTCAGCAGAAGAGGCTGTTAAGATCCGCCGAGATTTGCCTTATCTGGGAACGCGTGAATGCGCTGGCAGGCTAGTGTTGCGGTGACGTGGTGCGGGTTCTTTTCCCCTAGCACAAGGACCCACTACAATAATATTTCGCATTCACAAATTAACAGATGAACATGCCGATCGACTGGTATCGAGGCCGAGGTAACCTACTAAGGGTTGAAATTGTTTGTTCGAAGAACAAATTATGCCGGGCAAAAACGGATGGCGTCACAAAGACTTCGTCGGTACCGACGATCCTTATGGCCCACAAACAAGAGTGGGCCATCCAGATGGAGATGGTGCTCCCTGGCACCCCCCAACCAGATCAAGATCCAAACGTAGACGTAGCGATATATTTCCCATTTGAGTGGGAAACTCATACACATCAAATTTGAAATATAGACGTGAATTATGTGGTCAAATCATATAACTCTATGCCATAAAAGGGCACGCGAGTGGAAGGCCACTCTACCCGGTAAGAGCTCCTGTTAACAACAAAAAAAACGGAGGAGCGCACCCGAAGGCTAGCCCATATTAGTGGAGGAGCCTGCCATCGATGCGGGTCCTATACCTGGTCAGGTAGAACGAAATGGGAAGCCCGAGTTTTTTTAATTTTTAACACTTCATTGTATTTCTTTAGGAGCCAAACTTGAACACTAAAACATAAGTGTGTTCTTCGTTTCCTTTGTTTTTGCTTTCAATCTTGTTACAGTTCTAGGTTTAGAAACATACTTTTTTGTTTTTGTATTTTTACTAATTTTAAGTTTTACAGCGGCGAAAATATTATTATGCAAGTATATATATATATTTATTTACTTCTTTTCTTGAAAATTCTATAAGCAAACAATGAACAAAAGTGTATATTTAGCAAGATGTCTCAGTCAAAATATTTGTCTATTTTTTCTTTGAATTATTAATTAAATAGACTATTTACGAAAAAAAATGTTCAATTCATATGTTTTCTTTTCATGTCTTTTGTTTATTTCTGTTTTTAATTTTTTATTTAATTTTTTTGAAATTTACAGGATTTCAAGTATGCCATATTTATCAAGGAAAAAAATGTTGAAAGAAAACTGATTTATTAATATCTTCAAATTTAAGTAGCAGCTTTGTTCATGCCATTGAAACATTAAAACATCCATGTTATTTCACAAATATAATGTTCATGTCTGTGAACTTCCTTTAAACTTAATTTGCTTACTCGCATACTTCATTTCCTTTAATAAAACTTCCATTGCTAAAGTTCATTCCAAAATTTTCTGCAATAACGCAAAATTAGCATTAATTAAATCGCGTAGCAAACAAAAAATAAATTCTTCCAAAATGTAAATGAACTCTAAATCATTAAAGAATAGCTTGGACTATGAAATATGCTTTCCAATACTTAACATTATGGGATAGCTATGTTCATGAGCTACCTATCAACAAATCAATTTATTTATATCGAGTCATAAAAAATGTAAAATTGGAAATTTGTATAAATAGCTTTTAAGTTAATTAAATAGACATTCGACTTCAACGTTTGTTTTAATATACTTCTGCTCATTCCCGTTTCTCGGAATCTTTGACAACAAGATTGTTCGAAAATTTCACTTCTATTGAGATTATTCTAATTTTCGTTGAGAAATATAAAGAGATGCAACATTTTTTTACTGAATTAATATCAGAGCATTAACAGAGCAGTAACAAGTCGTTAAATATAGAAAATATTGCTTTGAAAATAAAACACGGGTAGCCTAAAGGTGGGGTCATTTCCCTACAATGGGGACCAGCTTCGATTCATCCAATTTTTATGAACACAATACAAATACCGACTGGAGAGACACAACAATAAAGGAACAAATGGAATTAATATGACAAATGTTAAAAGTGTACGTCATTTGGAAAAAACGAAAGATTAAAATTGTCTAGGTGTCAGAACGGCGATATTACCACTTGTCTGGCTTTTCTGATCTATAATATTATTACTACTTATCTTGAACGATATCTCCATTGAGTTTATCTGCTTGTAATAGAAGTTCGGAGTTTTCTTCAGAACGAGTCAACAGATCAACATCCAAGGTTGTCCCTTCCCGACAAGTTCCACGAGTTATTTGGGTTGTTATGCCATTACCACATCTTTAAAGACTTCGTGGTAAGTTCAGCATACGTTTTTCGGTAACTCTTATCGCGAAACACGACTCCCGTGCACAAATCGTGAGCTGCCTCTTGGATATTATCGGAAATTTCTTTGGCTGTTTTACGTATTTAGCAGGCTTGGTACGAGCTTTTTTCGATGACTTATTGGCTGATTGTTTTGATGATGGCCATTCTCTTGAATTTTTGTACGTTATAATATCACACGATGTTGGAAGAATCTTATGAATGATGATTTGTATTTTACGCAGCACACTTAATGTGCATTATCACATTGGAATTGGTGGTTTGGAGTCTAAGTGGAGTCATGATTATCCAAAGCTTAACAACAGAGCATATAATTTAACCCGACTCAAGAAGGCCAAAACTGCGTCCTCCGAAAACTGCAAGTGGTACAATTTCATAGGTGTACTCGAACACAGAATCCTCAACTGTCAGAAATTTGAACCACTGAGAGGCAAGTATAAAATTTTTAAAGGCAATCCCGCCTTTTGTTTACTTAGTAAAAGTTCTATCAATCCGTCTGCATCCTGAATAAAGACATTGGGGCAACCTTCCACAAGTATCAATCTGCGGTTTCAACTTGACACCGATGAATGCAAACTTCCCTGTTTCAATTCGAGGTTAGGTGCTTCGCCCCTTCAAAAGCTTATCGCGCCAGTTTCAATCAACGTGCTGCCATGGCGATTCATACTACTTTCCTCGAGTACGACCCTTCGGAAAGAACGTCGCTTCACACAAAAAAAGATATTGAACTGGAGGCACTCATTCACCAAATTTCACTCACAATGAATTGGAATGATTTAATTGAAATCAGTTTTCATTGCTTTTATTTTCTCGCCTCACTCATTCAAACTAACCCCAAAACAACGCGACTCATGGGCAATTTCAAGCGGACTCCTTTTCATACTTATTATTTAGTTTAGTAAATGCTTTGTTGATTTCATATGTAGAATTTTCCACATCGGAATCGCACAAATGATCTTCACGACTTTTTAATTGCACTTCACTGGTATTGGTAAACACTAACATTCCTCCATCCTTCCGCTTCCAAGTGCTGAGGAGTTTCACTTTTAAAAGTGTACACAGCAAAATTTAAAATCTTTGACGTTTTGTAGCATTTGACTATTTAAAAATAACACAAAGAGACTATTCACCAAAATATTTGTATCGCACCGGTCCACATCTCAAACCAGACTTCTTCTTTCTGCCTTTTTCCTTTTTTTGGTGTACCGCTAACTCCCGCAGCTGCCAGCTTAGCCGGGTCCGCTTACACTGCGTGTTGTAAGACACCGATGGCTGTACTAAATCAGCGTTCCCACATTCTAAATTTTATTTGCAGATTTAAAATTTTTAAAAACAAAATTTAACTGAAGTAAAGAAAATTTAACTGTAGTAGAGAAAATGAAGACGGTTTTAAATAGTAATAAAAGTTAAGTCTCGTGAGGAATATAATTAAAGGGAAACATTTAAATTTAATATAAAGGGTAATTGTAGTAAAAATTACATTTAATAACAATAATGAGAAAGAAAACTATTTTCAAATAACGATTAGGAATGTAAATAATTAAATATTTTCTAAATCTGCCTTTAAAATTTCGAATAGGAGATGGCAAGGTTTTCGAGCAGTTTGCTTGTGTGACTGCTCGATTACTATACAATCCAAGATGAACCACGACTTGATGAACACCTGAGTATGTTTAGCCACATTGGACAAGAGAATTCCACCTATGCTTGCGAACAATGATCTATCAATGCAATAACTAGGAGCTCAACTCTATAGTCGCCTTGCACTTTAATAATTTCGCCGTCCGAAAGCGTCACCTGAAGCCAATAAATCATTTGCATGTGGGTTGATCGATAAAATATGTTTGCCTGACGAACTAGCTTTTGATGATGAAAATTTTGATTTTCCTTCCCATAATCCTATATTCACTCACTTTTTCTGAAGTTTTACCAATAATGCTGGTCGTTAAGTAAACAAATTTACTGTTTAGGCAACTAAATCAGAGTTATTAATAACTGTTGGAATAAATCTCTTAATATCTTCCAGTTTGTAAATTCTCCCGAAAAATTTCGAGTTCCTAATTTTTGTGGCCAGCCGCGAGCTCTTTTACGGTGGGGGTACTATTGAGCGTAGCATGTGTTCGACAAAGTTCTATTTAAGATATCATTAAATAGACACTTATTCTCATAATAGTAGTCCTTTACGTCCCCAAATAAATCAGAAATTAAGTATTCATGTTGGTAATCTATGTCTTCAAGTTTGAGTAAAGATACATGGTTCAAGTTGAAGGTACTGAAATACTCTTCGGGGTGTTGAGCCTTGGCTTGAGCCTGACCCTTTGTTCGCTTATCAGCCGCTCAATCACAAAAATTAGTATTAACTAAATTAATCTTTACTACTTGTTTTTTTTTGGGACAAATACATTTTAGTCATTGAGAAATTTCACCTAGTTTGACTAGATTCCTATAACGAAAGAATGACAAATTGTAAAAAATCAACCATGTGAAGGAACGTCTTTCCTTGAAACCTAAGAGACTAGCCGTTGTGTGATAAATATAAAAGGATTCAAAATTAGTCAACGATTATTTTATAGTTATTTAATAAGTAATTGAATAACTTTAAGCTAGTATCTCTTGAAAAATTAATAGTTTACGGAAAATCAGTTTGCAACTGTGCTTGTTTGTAACTATCGTAAAAAAAGATAATACAAAATTTTGTTCATTTGGTGTCCACTGGTCAATTCTCTTTTTTCTTTAAAAGCCGTCAGTACTTGCATTGCTATGTAAGCAGACGCCTTTCGACTACTTCTAGTCATCTTCAGTGTCTAAAGGATGTGTTGAAAGGAATGACTTTATATAGGTGTAGGATAGGTTGAGCGGATGGGTAATTAGGTCAGGTAGTAAATTACGTCAAGTACTAAATAAGATCAGGTAGAGGGATATTAGGTTTTTGTTTTTTGCTTGTTGGATGTCCGTTTGCTCTGTTTCATCTCGTTTCCATTTTTGTCTAAGAGTGTGGTCTAGTACTGAGAAAATACGGTCGGAATTTGTAACAAGTTGTTCTTTAATAAAGGGTGGTCCAACAATAATACACGATGTTAATTGTAAGTCACACCTTAACGTCAAGTTTTTGCCCAACTTCATTTGTCTTTTATTTGTTTCGGTGTTTGACAAATGCAACCATGGAGAGTTACATAATTGAGCAGCGCGTTGAGGTTGTTGAAGCCTTTTACGAAAATTGGCGTTCAAATCAAAATGTATTTCGTGCACTTCGTGATTTTTTTGGTCAACATAATCGACCAAATGTGTCCACATTCGGGAGAATTGTGCAAAAATTTCAGCAAACCGGTTCTATAGGAAAAACAAAATCAGCTGTGCATGCTCGCCCACTTTTTTCTGTGGACAATATTGGTGTTGTTCGCGATAGTGTAGCAGAAGAGCCGTCAACCTCGACTCGTCATCGTGCCCAACAATTGAACATCTCACGCACAGCACTGATGCAAATTTGAATAACGGTTTGAATTAACACGCTCATAAGCTTCAATTGACTCAAGAGATGAAGTCTACTGACCATTTTGAGCATCGTCAATACGCCGAATGGTTGGTTGAACACACAGAAGGGAATGGTAACTTTACAAAGAAAATCATCTTCAGCGACGAGGCGCACTTTCACCTCAGTGAAGTCGTTAACAAGCAGAATTGCCGCATTTGGCCAAATATAGGACTACGAGTGATTGTTGAAAAGCCGATGCATCCACAATAGATTAAGAGCCAGTGCCTGCCAGACATACGTTAAAGAATAAAAGCTGAAAATTCTTTTGCGTGTTCTCACTGGTGTAGGTAAAAATGTTTGGGGGTTACAAACCTTGAGTAACGGTGCCTTCGGTAGGTATCAGGTAATTAAGGCGTGCAGTACCTGATCTCTCCCACGTTAAATTATACAAGCTGAAATTTACACAGAATGTTCAAATGACCATTCTAAGTCATTATTAAAAAGGCCAGACCTATCCGAAGGGTCTAACACTCCCCCAGACGCGGTAGAAGGTCAAATGCGCTGTTTCTTTCGTTGATAGTTTAATTTCATTGTTGAAATTGACTCTAAATACAGTGTGATAGTATATTTTTGGAGCAAAATAATTTATTAATCTTTTGTATAAATCTTTGTGTTCCTCTGGATCTTTAGCGAAATCTATCATTGAGGAATTCAATGATTCTGCCTCAGATTCATGAAGGGGTTGGACTTTAGATCGATGTTTTCTTCTTTTAAGGTTGCAAAACACGCAAACTTTACAACTAATTTCAATATTTGCATCATTTTGGCAGGAATCTCTTCTAAGGTCGAATACCTCGTGGATCATTGAAGTTGATGCCTCTTGTTCTACAGATTGTAAAGTTTTGTCTGATGATCTTGCTGTAGTAGAGCTGGTAGATTCATCCGTCGATGTTGATGGTGTTGGAATCACGTCTGGATCTTCATAATATTTTCTCATCACTGCTGTAAATGTCTTGTTGCACTCTCTATGGTAACCACCTTCCAACTCTCCACTTGTTAAAACGGCGTCTTTATATTTAAGTTTATATTCTTTTCGTGATTTTAATATACTTTTACACTTTTTCAATGTTTGTTCAAAAAATAAAATCACATTTCCGCTACTCTCATGTCAAAATATACAATCTACATAATCTTCCGTGATTATAAACTTATTTCACTGCAATTTTGCTCCTAAAATTTTCATTTCGAAGCACTACCTTCAACTTTAGGAGTCAAAAGTATACTGGCGTCTGTTGATCCCAATGCCCCAAAAAGACATTTAGAATTTTGACCTTGTACTACATTTGGAGGGATTTTAGACCCTTCGAAATTGTCCAGCTGTTCAGAGTGTACTGTGGAATAGGCATTTACTCCATACCTGATATTTCGTCATCTCTAAACCCCACTAATAATATTTTATACGCATTCACGTACACGAATGTCTTCGTGTACGTGAATGCGTATAATCTGCTGGTACTCCACCTTTTACTGTGTCAAGGAATATATGAGACCCTCCAAATAGACCTTAGTGTTTGAATATTCTTGCAAAATAATTCTCAAGAAAAATATATAAAATAATATTTAAAATATTATAGTCAAATTTTGTTCAATGTTATTAAATTATTCTAAATTTTTTTAGTTATGTCATGATTATTGAATAATATATATCTATTTATGTATATTTTATATTATTTTAAAACTACAAAAAAATTCAAAAATACTGATAAATATTTTTCCATTTAGTCATATACGTAAGTAACGACCTATCGATGCATTCGACTTTATACCATTAATTAATATTAAGCTAAATTTAATTTATTTGCTTAAATTAATAAATAAAAAATCTAAATTTAATTTCTATGTACTGAATAAATAATTTTTTTACGTATTAAATTCACTTAACTTAACAGTTTTATGATGCTCTGTCATGCATAGTTCTAGCTAGCCTTTATTCAATCTAAGGAGGTGTTTAACCCTTCGAATATGTTTGGTTATTTAAAAATTATTGCATGATAATTTTTCATTAGTATTCACATATAATTTTCATAAATTATAAAATTTAAACACCAGGAATACTCTCTTCAATGCATTCATGTACCTGAGCAATGCACTCTTAGGGCATTTGACCTTCTACCGCGTCTGGAGGAGTGTTAGACCCTTCGAATAGGTCTGGCCTTTTTAATAATGACTTAGAATGGTCATTTGAACACTCTGTGTAAATTTCAGCTTGTATAATTTAACGTGAGAGAGCTCAGGTGCTGCACACCTTGATTACCCGATACCTACCCAAGGCACCGTTACTCAAGGTTTGTAACGCCGAAACATTGTTCCCTACACCAGTGAGACCACGCAAAAATATTTTCAGCTTTTATACTTTAACGTATGTCTGGCAGGCGCTGGCTCTCACTCTACACAGAGTGACTGTTTGGTGCGGTTTATGGGCTGGCGGCGTTATCGGGTCGTATTTCTCCAAAAATGAGGATGGCCAAGTAGTTACTGTGAATGGTGTTCGCTATTGCGAGATGATAACGGTCTTCTTGTGGCTAGGAATTGAGGTTACGGACCTGGACGATATGTGGTTCTAACAAGATGGTGCAACTTGCCATATAGCAACGAAACAGTGGCTCTTATGTACGAGAAATTCAAGGGCACTGTTGGACTTCTTTTTCTGGGGATATTTAAAAGGAAAAGTGTACGTCAATAAGCCAAGAACAATTCAAGAGCTAAAGAATGGGATAATTCAGCACATTAACGACATTGCACCTCAATTATGTCTCAGAATCACTGAAAATATGGACCATCGGTTAGAAGTATACCATTTTAGCCGTGGTGAGCATTTGTGCGATATTTTGTTTTAGAGATAACTGTCATAGATTCTTTTATTATAATCAAAAATATTAACATGATACTCTGAAAACTTTTTGTTTCATTTACAATTAACATCGTGCTTTTAGTTGGACCAGCGTTTACTTCAACTTTAGCGTATAGTGTATCAAATGAATCCTTCAAATTGACTCAACTACTTCTCGAATTTTTTCATGAATATCATAAGATAAAAGTCAGTATTGAATAGATTGAATACAAAAATTTTCAGTTAAGAGCCGATACTGTTTCACTGGTAATTCCATTACCTCAAAGTAGTTACAATCAAAAATGTTCTATAGTAAATCCACGACCATGACTTTTTTGAAGAGGACAAGCCTAACTACGAATTTTAAAACCTTTTAGGTGCATTTTCAAAATATGGAAACTTAATATTCACATAGATTATTTCAGGAGCAAAGCTTCTCTTCATACATGAACAGGATGCAACCAGGATACGCGCAAATATATACAGTGTAACAAAAATCTCGCTCGACGTCCATTAAGAAACCTTAACCACATTACTTTCCATTATTTCTTGCACTTTTCCGGCAGCAATATTCACTCAGTGCAACATCAAATTACATTCTTGTTGCAACTATTTTCTATTTTCCGCTTTCACCTTGTCCTATTCGACTCTTTCCCTTGACATCGCTATGCAGTGCAGCGCAGCAATCTATTGCAGTATTAAATTTCCATTCGCTACTACCAGCTCCTGAAGGAGCTCTTAATTATTGCATTGGTGTGAGAGAAGTAGGTTAGACAAATTGAAATATACTGTTTTGGGTTGTATTTAATAAGAAGCTACAGCAGATGGTGGAACGTTTGTTTAAACATATAACAATGTATATGCTTAAAACTGTAAACTGACTGCTTTCAAAAGCTGCCTGAAATACTAAATCGAGTTTTGAGTCATTTAGAGTGTAGCATAATTGATAAATGATTTCCTGTGAGAAACTTACATGAAATGGTGAATGATTATTATTCGTGTTGTTTGTTTAATTTCAGTGGTGCTTACACAGACCAATGCTCATGTCAGAAGGGTTTTGTACTCAACTTCTCAGAAATGCAGTCATCAGCAACGAATAAAGTCAAGAAATATATCAAAGAGATGTGCACGTTTACAAGAAAATCCATTGTTTTTCTCTTTTCAACGGTCGCCATTTTGTTGCAAGCAAACAAAAATCACTCAAATCATGAATTCCCGAAAATATTTTTGATATTGTCAGGATTTGAAAATTTCAAGAAGAGCAAATCAAAACTGCAGTGACTGATTCGATGGAAAGTCCATAAAATATTAAAATCATGTGTTATTGTTGTAATTGGAGGAATTTCAAATGGCTATAACTTTCGTGTACATCATTCGATTTTCATCAAAGTTGTAAATTTTAAGAACTTTTTGTATGACTGCTTAAATATCAAAATTTTGTTTAGCTTAAGGGTACTTATACGATTTTATTGCGGACAATTTGAAATTCGAATATCATACTATTATTAACAAAGTTGAGCGAATTTCGACTTCTAAGGTATTTGTTGTTGTTGTACTCATTGGCACCTTCCTTCATAATTTTTTTCAGATATTTCGGATGACAGGTGTCCAATCGCGAGGGGGACACACACCAATTTTTCATGTATTTCCCCTCCCTGTGTGTCTCTCGAAGTAAAAAGTAGCAAATTAAGACCTGTTTTGAAAAGTTCTCATCAAGACATTTCATTTGATACCCATATCGGCTACCTTTGATGAAATTTTTTTTTCGGGGGCCACTCTCCTCTATGGGGAAACCCCCTTTAAATACCTTATAAATTTTTGTTTTAGTTGAATTTGAAAAGAGCATCACTTGACTCTTGCATACAAAATTTGGTATTTCTAGCTTAAGTAGTTCGCGAGAAAAACTGCTGTGACACACGGACAGACGGACGGATGGACAGACAGAACGCGATTTTAGTATGTTTTTGTAAAATTATTTTATAAACCCTAAAAAGGAGGTTGGGGGACGGCAATTTTAGGGTTTTGTTGTATTATACTATACCCCATTGAAATCTCGATCTGTCTGTCCATCCGTGCGTTCGTTCATCTTCGAGGGCGGCTCAAATATGATAGATACAAGCGCTGTAGATGGCGTGGTTTGAAGATCGTGGCTTGAGTATGTGAGAGCAGTGTGTAGTAATCGAGCAGTCACCTAAGCAAACTGTTCGAAAACTATCATAATGCTGATCCAAATTTCAATTTAAATTTAAAATAAAATTGATCATTTAAATTTGCAATTGAAATCTGGACACGGCAACCCCTGTACAACAGAGCTTATCCACGATCTGCACTTTCGCAATACAATGGAAAGTGGATGGAAGGCTTGTCAACTGCCGTTGTGAGGAGTCCCGTAAGGCGACGAGCAGCAACAACGGGGAGGCTTCTGGAGAACGCCACGCATAGTGCACGTCACGAAGGGAAAAATTGTGTGAAAATACCCAGTTTGAATTCATTGAAATTAGCCAAATTCACTTGGCCATCGTTATTTGCATTGCATTTTCCCTTTTCGTGTGCTCACGTACAGACAACGGGACAAAAAAACTTAAGTCTAGTGAGGCGTTTGCATATAGAAATTAATTGATTGGTGATTGAAATAGGAATATGTGATCGATCTGCTGATAAAACATTGAGTTATTATCATGCGTGGTCACATTTTGGAGCGCGCATCTATTTTCTACGACAGGAAATCCTGTATACAGAGAAATTCATAGAAGCATATCAGTGATTATAGTTGCTTTCATTATCGCCAATTTGTGCTACAGACAATGTTTTAAAAATGATACTATGATAAGGAAAGAGATGAGTATCCTTGCCTTAAAGACTTGATAAATTTTCATCTAATTGACGTTGCATGATCCGTGGAAGAAATTATACGAACTCTCTTGCCAAATATTAATGCAAACACTTTGAAAGAAGGAAAATTGAAATGTTTTCTATATTGTTGCAATTTTGCTGCGTACGATATCAAATTTAGCGATGATTGGAAAAATCTTTTTAGTTTTCGGGAATCATTCGAGGATCATCGTCATGTCTGATTGAGATTTATTGTAAAAAATTCCATAAGATTCAATAGCACAAATTATGATTGTTATCAAAAAGCTCCAGTTTGTAAGTTGTCAAAATAGGATTATTCGTCAAATGCATTCTTGGTTGTGTTGAAGCAGTCGGAAGGATTGTTGGGCGAAAAACATAGAAGGTACTTTAAAAATGGCTTGTTGGGTTCCTGCGCGGTGACTAATTTAATTTTAAGGCGATTTATTTTAATACTAATCCAAAAAAGCAAAATGATGTGTATAGTAGCCTCGCGTAACAATACAAGTAAATGCAAACATGCACGTGTTTCTTTTAAAAAGCGATCTGTTAATATTTTAAATATTTTTCCCATGCTGTGAAGATTTTTTCTGTTTGAATTGAATTTGGTGTACTTTGCATAAAATTCTTTACATCGAGTTGCAGCCGTGATTGCTTATGCAAGTTTGCGTTAAGTGAAGTTGTCCATCGAAGCATACCAGTAGTCTGATTTGAAGATTCCTCAAAGTGAAATGGACTGCATTTTGTAGAAAAATGTGCTAAGAATTCCTGATGTGAAGACTTGCATCAAAAACTGTGCAAATAGGAGATTGCTGAGAGCTGACGCATTGCCAAGTAAAACTAATCCGTATCGTAGCGATAGCAGAGGAATGTAACCAGTTGTATTAGAAATGAGGTGTCATAAGGCAAAAGTAGAGTATCTTTTTAAAGAAAGTCTTATTGTTATAAAACAGTTTGAACAAATAACTAATTCTTATTTACTAGCATCCCCGCATCACCAGCGGGTGCCCGGCAAAGATGATGGTGAGTATACTTATTTTTTTTAAGTTTATTTATTAAAAATTTGTTCTTGCAGGCTCCTCCACTGAAATGGGCTGAATGAGCACGCTCTTCCCTTCTTTTCTTTTAAAGAGGCTCTTGCCCGGGTTGAGATGTCTTCCGCTCACGTGCCATTTGATGGTTAATTGTGATGCAATTCCATCGCATGGTACTATAGCATAAATTGGCCACATTTATATTCCTCATTTGATGGAAAAATTCACTCAAATTATGTTGGTATGAGTTTTTCACTCAAATGAGAAATAACATGTATGGCCACGTCCACGTTTGGATTTTGATCCGGTTGGGAAGGCGCGAGGGGGCACCGCTACCACCTGGATGCCCCACTCTTATTTGTGGGCTATAATTATTGTTGATAACGACGAAGTCTCTTAAGTCCATCCGGTTTCTCCACGCCCAATTTGTTCTTTGAACAAGCAATTTCAACTCTTAGTAGGTTACCTCGGTCTCGACATTAGTCGATTGGCATGCAACCCTTTTAATTTGTGAATGCGAATTTTTTTTGGTGTGAGTTTTTGTGCTGGGAAAAACAACCCGCCCCACGACATCGCAACACTAGCCTGAAAGCGCATTCACGCGTCCCCAGACAAGGCCAAATCTCGGCGGATACTACCATCCTCTTTTGCCGAGGCAAAAGACCATCGCTGAAGTACTTCACGGACACTTTATCTACTCATTTCACTACAAGTATGGCATAATTTTTGTCGGGAGTACATGCTTAACGCGCGTGCTACGACCATGAGTGAACGTCAAGTGCCGACCGCCATTGCGCAATGTATTGACATTCGTTTTTAGTGCGAAAAGGCGTTAAAAACACGGCATCTTCGGAAGATGCCGGGGGTGGTAAAATCTATAAAAAGTCTGTGTCTACGACCCTCCTATGAATGTAAATTTTAAAAAACTAGTCTGGCTTAAGCTTAAGTAACCACTTGTATAACTGCAAACTTTCGTCCGAGCCTCAAGATAAGCTTGGCTTATGCCGGAGTCTTCACTTTCTATACGATGACCACTAATCAACGAAAGAAAATTCCGAGATACTCCTACATGGGATACCACGTTTCCTGTCGCTGTTCATAAGTCAATCAAAAGGAGTGAAAAATAACAAACTACCCATTTCTCATGGAACGCAATCAAAACCACTAAATTCGGCTATCCTTTTTTGGATTTTCTTCTCACGAAATTAAATAAATATCGTGAGCTGAGCTCCACGTACAAATTTAGGAAACTGTTAGGAAAAAAAATTATGCTTGTAAACCATGATTTGTATTTATTAGCTTTTGAGTCAAATTCAATCAAGTTCACGTATTTTATGCAAGATAAATCTACTTTGCGTTGACAGCCCCGTTTACAATTTACTGAACACACTAGCACTAGCATCAACTTTTTATGTAGTCCGGCAGCTTATTTTATTTTTTTTATGTTCTCCTACTTGAATATCCCAAATGGTTCCAAAATGTTGTTACTGATCGATTGCTACCCTAGTTCCGCGAAAAAAGAAATCGAAGCGCACCAAAACTGTAAAACCGCTTCATGTACCAAGAAAGATATTTTTTCTTGGAATTTTATTTCCTCCTGGCTCACTCCACCCATTTTTGCTAGTTGCGCACTTATTAACCAGTCACTGCACTGTGAGCAGAATATGACATTATTGCTTCTGAAAATCAGAGTTTATTTATGTTCTTGTGGCACAGTTTGATTCTGTTTTCTGTTTTTGCAGAAATGATTTGTGCATGGATTTTTAATCAAAAACCAATATTTGTGGAGCCCTGGTGCAAGTAATATGTAACATGTCGGTCACAAGAAGACTTGGTAATATTTGAAGATGAAATCGGACCTCCATCGACAGTAAAATCCGGGATTTGAGTGATAGGGAATTCCTGCCATCAGAATGCCAGTGGCCTTGAGTGAGTACAAGTTTCCTCCAGAATTTACCATAAATTAACTAAGGGACTATGGGATTGGATCCTGGAATGTCATATCGCTGAATAACACTGGCGTTGTTGAATACCTTTTATAAAAGGCTAATCAATATTAATTAAACATACTGGCAATCTAGGAAATAACCTGGACTGGAAGTGACATTTAAGATGTGAGATCGCACAAAATATTCAAAAGTTGGAAGCCTGCTGGGAAACGAATATTCGGAGTAGCTTTTATTGTGGATAAGGAGCTCAAAATACACGTTATTGATGAACGGTTGTGTGCGATCCACAGAAGCACAGAAGCGAATTTCTTATATATGAAGCTGATAAATGTACACACCCCAACCAAACAAAAGGATCAAGATTAAAAGGAAACGTTCAATAATCAACTAGAAAGACTAGTCTATTCATTTCCCACAAATGACACAAAAAAAATTCTTGGTGATTTTAACGCTAAGTTTGGCAATGAGCTATCGCATCGGGAAGCGACTGGAAGATATAGTCTCCAAGATGAAAAAATCACACTGGCCAGCACCTGATTAACTTTGCATGTAGCAGAAATCCATTCATACGTTCAACTTGTTTCCTGCACCGACAGATACATAAAATGACCTGGGTGTTACCAGACGTTGAAGCTTGAGCATACTTGATGTTCCTCAATACTGAGGAGCCAATTATAACTCAGATCATTACTTGATCAAATTAACCCATCGGTGTTTGCAGTGGTCCTTCAGTAATCCGGACACTCGTTTATTCGGATCCCGCAGCAATCCGGACACTTCTCCATTTTATACTGCGGACTCTGTATTTCGGACATTTTCAAATCTTGTAAAATTCTCGGCAATCGGACTAACAAACTAAAGAATTAGAATGCATTTTTCGATTCATACTTCAATGCATTTGATGAAATCGCGGGTTTTAAAATTCGAATGGCGTTTTGATCCATGGGTCTTATAAGTGCAGTATAATTGGGAGGGAAAAACATAACATAGATTTTGTCATTATTGCTTCTTATCTCGGATTTTGTTGAGTGGCAAGTCGCATAATCCAATAATAGTAATGCTCTTTTTGGCAACCCTTCACTTTTTAAATAACGTCTAAATTATTTGACAAATTATGTATGAAACCATTTTTGCTACTGATGTACTCCATACTTAAAGACTGTCCTTTCAGCGCTCTTGGTCTTTTGAATTTGCCTGTCATCAAGAATTTTAGTCGATGTTTTCCAGTGGTTTTGGAACAAACTAAAATAATCACTCATGGACTTTAACCCAAGCATAAACAAACATATCTAACGCTTCTGAAAGACGGGTTCTGAGGCGCGAATAATCGAATAATTTTCGCGCGTCCTATCACGCATTTTGTTCCTGCTGTTTGCACTTTTCCTTTAGCAACGGGTGCGATGAAGGGCTTATTAGTGAGTGGATATTTAACATTGAAAAATTTGGTATTTGGTACTTTATGTTTAATCTGGTGGCAACATTTGCTAAATTATGAAGAGTGATATTATGAAATAAGTGTTGTTTTACGTTATTCAGCTACAGTTGACCACTGCCTGATAGAGTGACTTCTTGCTTTGCAATCATTTTTGGATTTTGCAGTTGTAAATATTGAGAAGAGTTTTCCATGAAGAACATAACAATTTTATCTATTAATAAAACACAAAAATATTGGAGATATTGAGTTCAAATTTATTGTGATTGGGGTTCATGCATTACATTTTATGAATAAAATTTCAATCTTATGAACACTACAAGCGCGTTTACAGCGGTTGATCCTTTGGATCCACTCTGCCACACATTTTGGCCGGAACGTTAGTAATTTCGCATCGGGTGTTGTCTTTGAGCTTGCCTAAAGTTGCTGGCTTGTTGACATAGATCAATGACTTGATGTAGCCCCTTAAGAGGAAATTATATGGTGTTAGATCACATGAAGGAAGCAGCCATTCGACCGGACCATTTCTCGAGATGACATGTTCACCAAATTTGCCTTTCAATAAATCAATTGTGAGGCGTGCTGTGTGGCCAATGGAACCATTTTGTTCAAACCATATATCATTGTTATCAAGTTAATCCAATAAAGGTCACAAATAATCTTCCAACATAACACGATAATGCTCTCCATTGACGGTAACATGACGGTCGTTTTCAACCACGAAAAAATACGGCCCAATCACACCTCCGGCATGAAAACCGTGCCAAACAGAAATTTTTTACGGAGACAATGGTATCTCAAGAAGCTCATTTAGTTTTATTGTTGACCAATATCGCATATTTTGCTTATTACTAAAGCCATCGAGCCAGAAATGAGCTTCATCGCTCAAGATGATTTCTCAATTTAATTCTCCATTTCCTTCAAGCTTTGCCAGACCCCAATAGGAGAAGTTTCGGTGCTGATGAATGAACAAATGGTTTTAATTCTTGACTCAATTTGATCTCGTCACAAATACGACTTAGTGTCGTTAGAGCGATGCCCAATTCTCGAGAACGACGTGGAATCTACTTATTTGGGTCATTTCAAATTGCGCCTGTGAAATTTCGTTCGCTTCGAGCAGTACGACGTATTTTTGGGACCAAAAGGTTCAATAGTAAAAATTTGGACTCAAAGTTATTCACTATAGCATGCACAGTCTGTCAAGCGGGGCGGTTATGACGGCAAACAATTGAAGTAAGCACTCTTCAAGTTGCAATCATCGTCTCAAAATTTTGTTAGTCGTTTTTAATAATTTTCAAACGTTTCTGGTTTGTAAACTTTACCAAATTAAAAATGCTGATTTTAATTAACGTTTTGACATTGACAGTTTATTTAAAAAATCGAAGTGTGCGCTCATATAAAGAAACCAAATTGTTATGTTCCTAATACTCTGTATATTTTCCCATATTTAGCGCTTGCAGACTATCCTGTATTTTCATCCTTTCCATTCAAACGCTATTATTTTGTTTTTTCCGACAAATATGTATTTCGGGAGTAAATTGCTCACTTCTTCAGTGTCAAATATTTTTTGAGATTACAATGCCTTTTCGAGGATATTTATACTAACCAAATTCTAATTACCTCAGGTCTAATTGCTTAATGTCTAATTGCTTAAGGTCTAATTGCTATCGGGTTTTATGACCTTTGCATCTTAATATTATTCTTAGCTTAATTATTTGATCTTTTTTTTATTATTTTCGTATTGCTTGAGGTCTTCTCACTATTATTTATTACATGAGCAATTTTAATTATTATTAGTACAATAGAAAACACTCTAAAGCTATTTCACCATATTCAGGAGCCTAGAGTATCCATTTCCTAGGTCATCGTTGAGTCTCCTTTCGGTTAGCTGCCTCATGATACACAATGATTCGTACACGTCCAGCTTTCGTATGTTTCTTACTTCTTTCACTGCCGTTAGGTCGTCTCATTCTGTTTGATATCCTTTGCAAATGTGTTACGCTACTCAAGATTTTACGTTGCTCGTGGTTCCTCGCTTCATCGCTGATTGTGCCTCCTTAGTGAGCCTATTTTTAAGTTGAAACTGGACGCTGTTAGCTGGATGTTAACTTCTTTGAGTAATCTGCTTAAGTCTCCGGTTAGTTCTGAGTTTACGACTGCTGCTGCTCTTTGTTGTTGTCTTCGTTGTTGCCTTTTATTTTGCGTGTAGAGCGTAGTAAAGCTATTTCGTGCTCTCCTTTTTTCCATTTTCTTCCTCATACCTGAGATTATCCCTGCTTCATATCCGTTTTTCTTCACTGTATCTCGGATACAACTTATTTCCTTCTTCCGGTTTTCCATACTCAGTGGTACTGACAGCATCCTATACATCCATGCTCATGAAGATGCCATTTTTTGTGAGTATACATGATTTGATGTTCTTGGTATGGTCCTTTGAGTGCTTCTTTTTTTCGGTATATGTCCAATTCTAATTTTCCGCTAACCTTCATAAGTTTCAAATCGAGGAAAGGTAGTCCGTTGTTCGTTTCTTCCTCAATTGTTAAATTGATGGTTTGGTGGATGTTATTTAATTTCGGCAGCAATTCATTTAGGTCTTTTTCATTTTTAAAATATCGTCTACATATCGAATCCGAAGTTTGGGCATCATGCCATCTCGCTCCATTATTTGTTCAATCCAGGACATAAAAATCTCTCTTAAAAACGGTGACAGAGGATTTAGCCATCGGTGCCATCGGTGCTCCAGACTTCTGCTTGTAGTACTTTCCTCTTAAGGTGAAATAATTTTCCGACATGCACAATGTTGTCAGTTTTATGATTTTTCTTGCTTTTCTTTTTCCTTCCACTGTTGAGTCTTTGGAAATAACTTAATTTTCCAAGAGCGCGAGAGCTTGCTTCACTAGTACGCTTGGGAACAGAGCCTTGACGTCGAAAGACAGCATTTTATTCTCACTTTGTAAACGATTGTACTTCATAATCTTTTTAATTAATTCATCTCGGTTTTTGACGGGGTATTTTTCGGTTGAAATCCCCACATGTTCAAATTCCTGCAGTAGCCACTTTGTGTATTTTGATGTTAGAGCATTTGTTGATGTTATGATTTCTCTCATCTCCATATACTTCTTTGGATCTTTGGTTGGCATTTAATTTTTGAAAGTCCGGAATAGCGCACTCTCAAGTTCATCTTTTCACCCAATATGTCCTTGCACTCCTTTATGGCTCTTTCCAACCGTTTGATACTTTCAGGGAGTGGATCCTTCCTTAATTCAAAATATTCGCCGTTATTTAGTTTTTCTAATACGGATTGTCATACTTTTCTTTTTCCATTATAACTACTTTGTGTCCTTTGTCGGCTTGTAAATAAAAGACTGGTTTTTGGTTTAGCTGTTTGAGTGTCCCCATTTCTTGCTTGTTGCCTTTTCTCGTGACCTTTGATTTCTTCTTTAACAAGTTCGTCGTTCTTTCCCTAACAAACTCCTTCTTATCTCTTGGTATAAACTTTATTGCTGCTTCCATGTCTATGACAATTTCTTCTTTTGATAACGCATTGCTATTCACTGCATATTTGAGCCCCATATTTAGCAGTCTCAATTGCTCCTCCGTGAAGACTTCCGATGACATGTTGACCACAAAATCTGGGATATATTCAACTTTAGTTAATTCCTTCTTCACGATGTTTTATCCTTCAACCAGTGACTCAAACTTCTTTGATAGGATCTTGCTCTTCTTCGCTTTCTCGCAATCAAATGCTTGTTGTACTTTATCCACTCAATCGGTCATGCTTCCTTTTGTGCCGTTCAAACATATTGCTAATTTTATGTGCAAATTGTGCGTTTGTGGTGTTACTTCCGATTGCTTCGTATAAAGTTGGTTTAAACTATCCTTTATCAGATTCTTTTGAATCTCTGCTTTTCTTTTTTCCGCACCTGGTAGATTGATCGTCACTCTAATCCTATGACTCTTAGGCACTAACTTATACTTTAAGCACTTTTTTAAAAAATTAATACCCTTGCTCATTCTTCCCTGGGCCTTCTTCATCTTCAAAAAATTGTAGGAAACGGGATCAGACTCGGTTATCCTGAAATACTCTATCTATTTTCACACGTCTAGCGCTTCCAGACTCTCCTGTGTTTTCATCCTTTCCATTCAAACGCTATTATTTTGTTTTTTCCGACAAATATATATTTCGGGAGTAAGTTGCTCCCTTCTTCAGTGTCAAGGATATTTATACTATACTGTTTGCAAGGATATTTATACTAACCAAATTCTAATTACCTCAGGTCTAATTGCTTAATGTCTATTTGCTTAAGGTTTGATTGCTATCGGGTTTCATTACCTTTGTATCTTAATATTATTCTTAGCTTAATTATTTGGTCTTTATTTGATTATTTTCTTTTTACTTAAGGTCTTTTTACTGTTATTTATTACATGAGTAATTTTAATTATTATTAGTACAATAGAAAACACTCTAACGCTATTTCACCATATCCCGGAGCCTAGAGTATCCATTTCCTAGGTCATCGTTGAGTCTCGTTTTGGTTAGCTGCCTCATGATACACAATGATTTGTAAACGTCCAGTTTTCACATGTTTCTTACTTCCTTCACTACCGTTAGGTTGTCCTATTCTGTTTGATGTCCTTCGCAAATATGTCACGCTACTGAAGACTTTACGCTGCTCGTGGTTCCTCGCTTCATCACCGATTGTGCCTCCTTAGTGTGCGCCTCGAATCTTATTTTTATCGTTCGTTTTGGTTGTCCAATGTATGCTTTATCACAGTGTATACACCGCACTTCTCATCTTTCTTCTTGCTATCGTATTCGGTGTGTATCTAATAAGAGTGATGGCCCGATGAGAATTAGTACACACGTCGAAACCATCTTCTTCTAACATTTTTCATCTCGAATAAGAAAGATTTCAGAAAAAATTATTAAAATAAGCAACTCAATCATGTACCTTCAAAAAATTTCATGAGTAATTTAGAAAGCTATCGGAGCCATCCAAAAAACGAGATCGGTGTCCGCACGAAACAATAGAAGCTCACTATAGAGCAAAAAATTATCATATAGATTGACATTAAACCGATGTTAAAAACGGTGAAATGATAAATTTAAAGTTGAACAAAGGGTTCAAGAGCTTATGAGGGTCATTTGAAGTTTCCGGCTTTGTCGGCAAAAAGTCATGGTACATTCAAGTTCTTTTGCCAAGCAATAGATGGTTTTTACATATATATGCCATAAAAATTTCAAGCTCGTCCAATCAGTACAAAACACATGTTACCTTTCTAAAGTTGACAAGCGACGTTTGTAGAAAGCAACGGATAAACGCGAGGTACATTTCTATACAAGTCGAGCCAAGTAGTGGCCTATGCGGACGACATCAACATTCTGTCACGGTCAGTAACAACTGCCAAAGAATTTTTCCTGAAACTCGACAGCGAAGCAAAACTAGTAGGTCCACAAATCAACAAAAATAAAACAAAGCTCATGACGCAGTCGAGGAAAAATACCCCATTTACACAAAATATCACACTTGGCGAATAGAGTATCAAAAATGTTAGCAAATTTGTGTATTTAGGCGCTAAAATAACGAAAACTTGCAATGAAAGAGATGAAATACGCCGAAAAATACAGCTCACAAATAAAATATTTTATTCAGTATTGACAATCTTGAAGACCAGCTGCATACACAGGAAAACGAAGCTGAGAGTATAGACATCTGTGATAAGCTCTGTATTATACTATGAGTATGAAACACGGACCCTAACTCAAGCATCCGCAAATATATTGAACGCCGTTGAGCGACGGGTCCTGAAGCGAATAATCGGGGCAAAGCTAGACGGGAACCACTGGCGAATTCGATGGGACAATGAGCTGCATGAAATTTTTGACAAACCGGAGGTCTCAACGATTGTAAGACTGTGGAAGGTGCAACAGGCTAGCCAAATAAATCGTATTCGTTGGGAAAACTGAAGGCCAGAGACCAGTGGGGAAACCGAGGAAACGCTGGTCTGCCTCGGTTGACGAGGATAGTTCATCGTTGCTCGGATTTCGAAATTTGAGGACGCGGTCAATAGACGGAGACAGTTGGAGGCGCTATTTGCAGGAAGCGATGGCCCGAGAGGGGTTTGTAGTGCTAAAAAGAAGAGGAAGAAGATTGTTCACGTCTAGTGCATAGCACAGATGTTAAGAAAATAGTATCAGGATACGATGTAGAAATTATTTTATTACTGAAATGTGATATAACCAGCCGAATAAAATACAAACAAAACACAAGTGTCTGGATGTAATTTTGATATTCATGAAGGTTTTGCTCTTCCTCCAGCGTACACGCCATGTTTGTCAACATTGGGTTGTAATTTCAAAAGTCTTCGTCAACGAGCGCATTTGCCCCGATTTCAAATCAATGTTGACATATTTGGATCCGTTCGTGATTTCAAGGACTTCTGACAATCAGTCAAACTCATCGTTGTGCAAATTATCCTTATGTTTATAGTTTAAAAATTTCCATCAATCCCAAATATTCCACATAATGTGAAATTAGTTCATTGTTGAACCCATGCGGGTTTTGTGTATCATTAAGGACTACTATTATTGCAATTGTGTTCGAATTACGCTATTTTGAAAATGTGGTCATTCAATTTGAGCTCCTTATTATTGATGCTGCTACGTGGCCTCTGGCAGTCTCCATCTATTCCTACATAATCTTTTCACTGAAAATTATTTCTCGACTTTATTGATTCTACTTTTTGAAAAGTTCCTACATTGATTGAAATTGCCAGTTGCAACTAATTGTCTCTCGTTTGGTTGAAGTGCTCGTCTTACAAATGCGAGTTCCCTTTCACGTGACTATGGTTGGGAAAATTTCGCTCCAATAAAAATCAGAACAAAATCATAGTGCCCTACTCTCTAGAGTTGCCTGTCATATTGTATACACACATTATTATTCGTATAGTAAAAACATAGAGATACAAGACTGTAGAGAGGACAATAAACAACTTTTTTGTCCGAATCCCCCCTTAATTTGCTAATACTAATATAAATTTACAACTACCAAACAAATTTGTTCAGAGGTGACAAACAGTAGGGGCAATAATTCATTCATTTTCATTGCATTTACACATAAAAAATTTAATGTGGATTGTTTCATTAAAATCAATATTTTACAATACATTTTGCTGAGGCTAAATAATTTAACAAGTTTTTAATGTTATAAAATTTCAGACTAAAATAATAGCATCCAATTTCTATACATTTGTTTTTTTGCATTACTTATATTGATGATATTGATGATCAATCATTTCACAAAAAATTACTAGCAAAAAAACAAATCGAAGCGAAAAATTATTTGCTGCATCCGAAACTTAATAACGTACAGAAAAATTAAAATTAAAAATTACTTGCGGCGTCCAGAACTTCGAAAACTAGCAAGCAAAATATTTCATACAATACCAAATAGCAAAATTTTAAAATTTCAAATACCCCCATTAATAATTCCATTTGACTATTTCACTGACTCTTGGGGAACAAACTAAACGGGAATGTAAGCTGAGCGCGAAGAAAATAGCACGAAGAATTAAGCTACGCCCACGTAAACAAACGGATGAAGTACTGACTGATTATCAAAAAAACGCACGTAATTAACACTAACTAAATCAAAATGTTCAAAAAATACACACGCACTCAAAAAATAAAGCAGTAATTGCCAACTTACCTGTGAAAAGATGTTCCTGGCAACCGGCATTTCGTAAAATTTCCGCTCGTAAGCACTATGCACTTCATTGTTAGTTTTCTATGTTTGTAACTAGTGTCACTATCACTTAATCACTTCACTATATTCTTTCAACCTCACCTCACGTATTACAAGATATTAAAATCAAATCAACACTTTCGATTTGAAATCATTTGATCAAATTCGACAGGAGTGCAACTTCGGGTTCAATTTAAGTGACACGAATTAGCTCCGTTGCTACGGACGGGGAAAACGAATTTTTAAGTAATGACTTGTTCACGCTAAGTGAGTGATCTCATACCATCAAAGATTGGTTAATGAGTTGCGTCCGAACTAGTTAAATATGAATTGAATGAATCAGAGTTAACGCTATCTATAATATGCGGCAATTTTCGTTTGCAGTTAATGTACTTTTATCAGTTTTGTCGTAGAACTATAATGAAAGTCTATAAAACTGAGCAAAAGCGTGACCATACCTTAACACCAAGTACCTTCCTAACGGCAATGTAAGCTGAGTGACAGTTTCTAGCCCGAGTGTGCCCGAAAATGTGCACAAATGTAAATATTAATTTGAATTTGATATTCATGAATTAAAAAATTTATATTCATCCGAGAATATGAATTTGTAACTTGTAAAATATGTGTATGAAGCTGATGTAACGGATATTAATCCCTTACGATTTATTTAATAAAAAATTTATCAATACGAATTTGAAAGTGAAATACAATAAATTTTTTAACGAATTTTTAAGTTTCCTGACGAAAATTAGAAAATTTCTTGCGCTAAAGATTTGCATTAGATTTCTAGGTAATGATTCATTAGAATTTTGAACGCTATAAGTGCTGTCCGCACTCATAAATCTACAAAAAGTCATAAATGACCTGGCTGGTATAGTATATACCAATCTACAATACTCACGAAAAGAGCCGAAGGTGGTAACAGCTAATGAGGAGAAAAACTGGTCAAATCAAATTGTTGGGACGCTCACGGACAGGAATTTATACGGTTACAGCCCCTCTAATATCTTGTTCCTCGGAGTCGACGGGTCACTGATAAGAAGATAAAATATCCTCCGAATTTGAGTTCACGAGACCAACAATTCCAATGGAGAAGCTGATCGAATTGAGACGGCACAATCCAGGTATTGGTGGCTGAATGAGAATGTCTAAATTATTCGTGTTTATTTCCAGTTTTTATTTCATTGTGTTTTCGTTTTTGTGTTTTTCGTTTTTGTGTTTTTCGTTTTTCGTTTTTGTGTTTATTTTTTTGTGTTCTCGTTTTTGTGTTTTGTGTTTTTTGTTTTTCACTTTTTCGTTTTTCGTTTTTTCGTTTTTCGTTTTCCATTTTTTCATTTTCCATTTTTTCGTTTTTGTTCTTTTCGTTTTTGTGTTTTTCGTTTTGGTGTTTTTCGTTTTTGTGTTTTCCGATTTTGTGTTTTTGGTTTTTGGGTTCTGGTTTTTGGGTTTTGGTTTTTGGTTTTTGGTTTTTTGGTTTTTTAAGTTTTTGGTTTTTGGTATTTGGTTTTTGGGTTTTGGTTTTTGGAATTTGGTTTTTGGTTTTTCAGTTTTTTGGTTTTTTGGTTTTTAATTTTTGGTTTTCAGTTTTTGGTTTTTGGTATTTGGTTTTTGGTTTTTCGTTTTTGGTTTTTGGTTTTGGCTTTTGGCTTTTGGTTTTTGGTTTCTAGTTTTTGGTTTTTGGTTATTGGTATTTGGTTTTTAGTTTTTGATTCTTGGTTTTTGGTTTTTGGTTCTTGGTTTTTGGTTTTTGATTTTCGGTTGTTGGTTTTTGGTTTTTCGTTTTTGGTTTTTGGTTTTTGGTTTAGTGTTGGAATGAAAAATACAAAAAAGATAAACAGAAAAACGAAAAACGAAAAACACAACAACACAAAAACGAAAAACACAAAAACGAAAACACAAAAACAGACAAACGAAAAACACAAAAACGAAGAGCACAAAAACGAAAAATACAAAAACGAAAACACAAAAGCCAAAAAAAAACACCAAAAACCAAAAACCAAAACCCAAGAACCAAAAGCAAAAAACCAAAAACCAAAACCCAAAAAACAAAAACAAAAAAACAAAAGACTAAAAAACCAAAACCAAAAACCAAAAACAAAAAACCAAAACCCAAAAACCAAAGACCAAAAACCAAAAACCAAAAACCAAAAACCAAAAACCAAAAACCAAAAACCAAAAACCAAAAACCAAAAACCAAAAACCAAAAACCAAAAACCAAAAACCAAAAACCAAAAACCAAAATCCAAAAACCAAAAACCAAAAACCAAAAACCAAAAATCAAAAACCAAAAACCAAAAACCAAAAACCAAAAACCAAAAACCAAAAAACCAAAAACCAAAAACCAAAAACCAAAAACCAAAACCAAATACCAAAAACTAAAAACCAAAAACCAAAAGGCAAACACCAAAAAACGAAAACCAAAAACAAAAACCAAAATCCTAAAACCAGAAACCAAAAACGAAAAAAACCAAAAACCAAAAACCAAAAACCAAAAACCAAAAACCAAAAACCAAGAAACAAAAACCAAAAACAAAACCCAAAAACTAAAAACTAAAAACCAAAAACTAAAAAACCAAAAAACAAAAACCAAAAACCGAAAACCAAAAAAAAAACCAAAAAACCCAAAATCAAAAACAAAAACCAATAACCAAAAACCAAAAATCAAAAACAATAAAACCATAAAAAAAAATGTACCAAATACCAAAAACCAAATACCAAAAACCAAAGACCAAAAACCAAAAAACAAAAACCAAAAACCAAAACCAAAAACCAAATACCAAAAACCAAATACCAAAAATCAAAAACCAAAAACAAAAACCAAAAACCAAAAACCCAACAATAAATACCAAATACCAAATGCCAAAAGCCAAAAACCAAAAACCAAGAACCAAAAACCAAAAACCAAAAACCAAAACCAAATACCAAAAAACTAAAACCAAAAACTAAAAACCAAAAACCAAAAATCAAAAACCAAAAACCAGAAACCGAAAAACAAAAACCAAATACCAAAAACAAAAAACCAAAAACCAAAAACCAAAAAGCAAAAACCAAAAACCAAAAACCAAAAACCAAAAACCAAAAACCAAAAACCAAAAACCCAAAACCAAAAACCAAAAACCAAAAACCAAAAACCAACAACCAAAAACCAAAAACCAAAAACCAAAAACCAAAAACCAAAAACCAAAAACCAAAAACCAAAAACCAAAAACTAAAAACCAAAAACCAAGAACCAAAAACCAAAAACCAAAAACCAATAACCAAAAACCAAAAACCAAAAACCAAAAACCAAAAACCAAAAACCAAAAACTAAAAACCAAAAACCAAAAAACTAAAACCAAAAACCAAAAAGCAAAAATCAAAAACAAAAACCAAAAACCAGAAACCAGAAATCAGAAACCAGAAACCAAAAACCAGAAACCAAAAACCAAAAACAAAAAACCAATTACCAAAAACCAAAAACCAAAAACCAAAAACCAAAACCCCAAAAGCCAAACACCAAAAATCAATAACCAAAAACCAAAAATAAAAACCAAAAACCAAAAACCAAAAACCGAAAACCATATACCAAAAACCAAAAACCAAAAACCAAAAACCAAAACCAAAAACCAAAACCAAAAACCAAAAACCAAAACCAAAAACCAAAAACAAAAACCAAAAACCAAAAACCAAAAACCAAAAACCAAAAATTTAAAATCAAAAACCAGAAACAAACAAGTTGAGTAAGCAGGAGAGTGCTCCTACCAGAAGGTCTTTGTAAACATCCTAGGGTTAGAAGAAAGTTTTTTAATGGCGTGAATCGATAACTTGAATTATTCATCCAATACTTAGATATGAAATTGTTCAAATTTATACAAAAGATGCACAGTTTCTTTCATAAACACAGTGCAGCCGCCATTTTAATCTAGCTTAAATGATTTTCCTGAACGCTCGGCCGATTGAACATGTTCAAGTTAAACACTATTCCTTAAATTTTCATGAAAATTGCAAGAAAAAGTGCCCAAGTGAATTTTAAATATATATAGGGTTTTCCAATAAGAGGTGTTATTTTGAATAGATCTTCTGATTTAACACCTTGCGACTTCTTTCTTTGGAGCCACGTGATAGAGAAGGCCTATGCCAAAAGCCCAGCGTCGATTCAAGATCTCAAAGATGAAATTCGTGAGGCTATCGAGGACAGAGTGCAACCACTTTGCGATTTGGTTATGGAAAATTTTATGAAGAGGATATGGTCCTGTAAGCGTGTCCTAGTGGTTATTTGCTCAATGTTGATTATTGCTATTAACGGCATATCTTCTTCTTTATAATGAAAAAAACATCCGATCATTTATTTAAAAAAAATGGCATTTTTCTTGTAATATCAAAATAACACCTCTTAGTGGAAAACCCTATATCAACCATAAACACGTGTTATTGTTGGTATAATTCCATATAATTGAAATGGCTATAACTCACTTGATTATGATTCGATCTCAATTAAATTTTGTGAACATATATATCTTATGTTAGTCTATATAAGTGCAAAATTTCAAGAAGTTTAAAGTTACCGTTTTGATTTTATGGGCAAAAATGTAAAGTCTACTAATCATACTATTATTAACAAAGTTGAGTGAATTTCGATTTCTAAGGTATTTGTTGCCCTTGTACTTATATAGATCCACGTTCGTGATAATTTTCAGATTTTTCGGCTGCAAGGTGTCCAATCGCGAGAGGGGGGGGACACCAATTTTGGGTATATTTTGCCTTCCCCTGGACCCCCTAATTCATAAAATGATTTTTTTATTTCAGATTCTAAAAGTTCTAATCAAGACCTTTCATTTGATACCCCACTCGACTACCTTTGATGAAAAAAAATTTTTAAGGGCCAATTCGTTATTAGGGGGGACCCCCCTTAAACATTTTTTAAATTTTTGTTAAGGCCTTAAATTTTGAGAGATCATCACTTCTGAACATTTCACAAAGTTTGAGCATTCTAGCTTCTATAGTTTCTGAGGAAATCAGCTGTGACGCACGGACAGACGGACAGACGGACAGACGGACAGACGGACAGACGGACAGACGGACGGACAGACGGACAGACAGGTCGCGAAACTAGTAGGTCTTTGTAAAAAAAAATTTTACAAAGACCTAAAAACACTAACCAAAACCAAAAACCAAAAACCAAAAACCCAAAACCAAAAACCAAAAACCAAAACCCAAAAACCAAAAACCAAAAACCAAAAACCAAAAACCAAAAACCAAAAACCAAAAGCCAAACACTAAAAACCAGAAACCGAAAACCAAAAACCAAAGACCAAAATCAAAAACCAAAAACTAAAAACCAAAAACCAAAAAACAAAAACCAAAAACCATAAACCAAAAACAAAAAACCGAAAACCAAAAACCAAAAAGCAAAAACAGAAAACCAAAAAACCAAACACCAAAAACTAATAACCGAAAAACAATAACCAAAACCAAAAACAAAAAACCAAAAACCAAAAACCAAAAACCAAAAACCAAAAACCAAAAACCAAAAACCAAAAACCAAAAACCAAAAACCAAAAACCAAAAACCAAAAACCAAAAACCAAAAACCAAAAACCTAAAACCAAAAACCAAAAACCAAAGAACAAAAACCAAAAACCAAAATCCAAAACCAAAAACCAGAAACCAAAAACCAGAAACCAAAAACCAAAAACCAAGGACCAAAAACGAGGAACCAAAAACCAAAAACCAAAAACCAAAAACCAAAAACCAAAAACCAAAAACCAAAAACCAAAAACCAAAAACCAAAAACCAAAAACCAAAAACCAAAAACCAAAAACCAAAAACCAAAAACCAAAAACCAAAAACAAAAACCAAAAAACAAACACCAAAAAACAAAAACCAAAAACCAAAAACCAAAAACCAAAAAAACAAAAAACAAAAACCAAAAACCAAAAACCAAACACCAAAAACCAAAAACCAAAAACCAAAAACCAAGAACCAAAAACCAAAAACCAAGGATCAAAAACGAGAAACCAAAAACCAAAAACCAAAAACCAAAAACAAAAACCAAAAAACAAACACCAAAAAACAAAAACCAAAAACCAAAAACCAAAAACCAAAAACCAAAAACCAAAAACCAAAAACCAAAAACCAAAAACCAAAAACCAAAAACCAAAAACCAAAACCCAAAAACCAAAAACCAAAAGCCAAAAACCAAAAACCAAAAACCAAAAACCAAAAACCAAAAACCAAAAACCAAAAACCAAAAACCAAAAACCAAAAACCAAAAACCAAAAACCAAAAACCAAAAACCAAAAACCAAAAACCAAAAGCCAAAAACCAAAAACCAAAAACCAAAAACCAAAAACCAAAAACCAAAAACCAAAAACAAGAAACCAAAAAGCAAAAACTAAAAACAAAAAACCAAAAACCAAAAGTCAAAAACCAAAAACCAAAGACCAAAAACCAAAAACCAAAATTCAAAAACCAAAAACCAAAAACCAAAAACCAAAAACCAAAAACCAAAAACCAAAAACCAAAAACCAAAAACCAAAAACCAAAAACCAAAAACCAAAAACCAAAAACCAAAAACCAAAAACCAAAAACCAAAAACCAAAAACCAAAAACCGAAAACCAAAAACCAAAAACCAAAAACAAAAAACCAATAACCAAAAACAAAAAACCCAAAAACCAAAAACCAAAAACCAAAAACCAAAAACCAAAAACCAAAAACCAAAAACCAAAAACCAAAAACCAAAAACCAAAAACCAAAAACCAAAAACCAAAAACCAAAAACCAAAAATCAAAAACCAAAAACCAAAAACCAACAACCAAAAACCAAAAACCAAAAACCAAAAGCCAAAAACTAAAAACCAGAAACCGAGAACAAGAAACCAAAAACCAAAATCAAAAACCAAAAACCAAAAACCAAAAACCAAAAACCAAAAACCAAAAACCAAAAACTAAAAACCAGAAACCGAAAACCAGAAACCAAAAACCAGAAACCAAAAAACAAAAACCAAAAACAAAAACCAAAAACTAAAAACCAAAAACCAAAAACCAAAAACCAAATACAAAAACCAAAAACCAAAAACCAAAAACCAAAAACCAAAAATCAAAAATTAAAAGCCAAAAACCAGAAACAAAAAACAATAACCAAAACCAAAAACCAAAAACCAAAAACCGAAAACCAAAAACCAAAAACCAAAACCCAAAACCAAAAACCAAAAACCAAAAACTAAAAACCAAAAACCAGAAACCACAAACCAAAAACAAAAAACTAATAACCGAAAAACAATAACCAAAACCAAAAACCAAAAACCAAAAACCAAAAACCAAAAACCAAAAACCAAAAACCAAAAACCAAAAACCAAAAACCAAAAACCAGAAACCAAAAACCAAAAACCCAAAAACCAAAAACCAAAAACCAAAAATCAAAAATTAAAATCCAAAAACCAGAAACAAAAAACAATAACCAAAACCAAAAACCAAAAACCAAAAACCGAAAACCAAAAACCAAAAACCAAAACCCAAAACCAAAAACCAAAAACTAAAAACCAAAAACCAGAAACCACAAACCAAAAACCAAAAACTAATAACCGAAAAACAATAACCAAAACCAAAAACCAAAAACCAAAAACCAAAAACCAAAAACCAAAAACCAAAAACCACAAACCAAAAACCAAAAACTAATAACCGAAAAACAATAACCAAAACCAAAAACCAAAAACCAAAAACCAAAAACCAAAAACCAAAAACCAAAAACCAAAAACCAAAAACCAAAAACCAAAAACCAAAAACCAAAAACCAAAAACCAAAAACCAAAAACCAAAAACCAAAAACCAAAAACCAAAAACCTAAAACCAAAAACCAAAAACCAAAGAACAAAAAAAAAACCAAAAACCAAAATCCAAAACCAAAAACCAGAAACCAAAAACCAGAAACCAAAAAACAAAAACCCAGAACCAAGAACCAAAAACCAAAAACCAAGGACCAAAAACGAGAAACCAAAAACCAAAAACCAAAAACCAAAAACCAAAAACAAAAACCAAAAAAAAAACACCAAAAAACAAAAACCAAAAACCAAAAACCAAAAACCAAAAACCAAAGACCAAAAACCAAAAACTAAAAACCAAAAACCAAAAAACCAAAAAACCCAAAACCAAAAACCAAAAACCGAAAACCAAAAACCAAAAACCGAAAACCAAAAACCAAAAACCAAAAACCAAAAACCAAAAACCAAAAACCAAAAACCAAAGACCAAAAACCAAGGACCAAAAACGAGAAACCAAAAACCAAAAACCAAAAACCAAAAACCAAAAACCAAAAACCAACAACAAAAACCAAAAAACAAACACCAAAAAACAAAAACCAAAAACCAAAAACCAAAAACTAAAAACCAAAAACCAAAAACCAAAGACCAAAAACCAAAAACTAAAAACCAAAAACCAAAAAACCAAAAAACCAAAAATCAAAAACCAAAAACAAAAAACCAAAAACTAAAAACCAAAAACCAAAAACCAAAAACCAAAAACCAAAAACCAAAGACCAAAAACCAAAAACCAAAAAACCAAAAAACCAAAAACCAAAAACAAAAAACCAAAAACCAAAAACCAAAAACCAAAAACCAAAAACCAAAAACCAAAAACCAAAACCAAAAACCAAAAACCAAAAACCAAAAACCAAAAACCAAAAACCAAAAACCAAAAACCAAAAACCAAAAACCAAAATCCAAAAACCAAAAACCAATAACCAAAAACCAAAAACCAAAAACCAAAAACCAAAAACCAAAAACCAAAAACCAAAAACCAAAAACCAAAAACCAAAAACCAAAAACCAAAAACCAAAAACCAAAAACCAAAAACCAAAAACCAAAAACCAAAAACCAAAAACCAAAAACCAAAAACCAAAGACCAAAGACCAAAAACCAAAAACTAAAAACCAAAAACCAAAAAACCAAAAAACCAAAAATCAAAAACCAAAAACAAAAAACCAAAAACTAAAAACCAAAAACCAAAAACCAAAAACCAAAAACCAAAAACCAAAAACCAAAGACCAAAAACCAAAAACCAAAAAACCAAAAAACCAAAAACCAAAAACAAAAAACCAAAAACCAAAAACCAAAAACCAAACACCAAAAACCAAAAACAAAAACCAAAAACCAAAAACCAAAAACCAAAAACCAAAAACCAAAAACCAAAAACCAAAAACCAAAAACCAAAAACCAAAAACCAAAATCCAAAAACCAAAAACCAAAAACCAAAAACCAAAAACCAAAAACCAAAAACCAAAAACCAAAAACCAAAAACCAAAAACCAAAAACAAAAAATATAAAATCAAAAACCAGAAACAAAAAACAATAACCAAAACCGAGAACCAAAAACCAAAAACCAAAAACCAAAAACCAAAAACCAAAAGCCAAAAACTAAAAACCAGAAACCGAAAACCAGAAACCAAAAACCAAAATCAAAAACCAAAAACTAAAAACCAAAAACCAAATACCAAAAACCAAAAACCAAAAACCAAAAACCAAAAACCAAAAACCAAAAACCAAAAACCAAAAACCAAAAACCAAAAACCAAAAACCAAAAACCAAAAACCAAAAACCAAAAACCAAAAACCAAAAACCAAAAACCAAAAACCAAAAACCAAAAACCAAAAACCAAAAACCAAAAACCAAAAACCAAAAACCAAAAACCAAAAACCAAAAACCAAAAACCAAAAACCAAAAACCAAAAACCAAAAACCAAAAACCAAAAACCAAAAACCAAAAACCAAAAACCAAAAACCAAAAACCAAAAACCAAAAACCAAAATCCAAAAACCAAAAACCAAAAACCAAAAACAAATAACCAAAAACCAAAAACCAAAAATTTAAAATCAAAAACCAGAAACAAAAAACAATAACCAAAACCGAAAACCAAAAACCAAAAACCAAAAATCAAAAACCAAAAACCAAAAGCCCAAAAACCAAAAACCAAAAACCAAAAACCAAAAACCAAAAACCAAAAGCCAAAAACTAAAAACCAGAAACCGAAAACCAGAAACCAAAAACCAAAATCAAAAACCAAAAACTAAAAACCAAAAACCAAATACCAAAAACCAAAAACCAAAAACCAAAAACCAGAAACCAAAAACCAAAAACCAAAAACCAAAAACCAAAAACCAAAAACCAAAAGCCAAAAACTAAAAACCAGAAACCGAAAACCAGAAACCAAAAACCAAAACCAAAAACCAAAAACTAAAAACCAAAAACCAAAAACCAAAAACCAAAAACCAAAAACCAAAAACCAAAGACCAAAAACCAAAAACCAAAAAACCAAAAAACCAAAAACCAAAAACAAAAAACCAAAAACCAAAAACCAAAAACCAAAAACCAAAAACCAAAAATTTAAAATCAAAAACCAGAAACAAAAAACAATAACCAAAACCGAAAACCAAAAACCAAAAACCAAAAACCAAAAACCAAAAACCCAAAAACCAAAAACCAAAAACCAAAAACCAAAAACCAAAAACCAAAAACCAAAAACCAAAAACCAAAAACCAAAAACCAAAAACCAAAAACCAAAAACCAAAAACCAAAAACCAAAAACCAAAAACCAAAAACCAAACACCAAAAACTAAAAACCAAAAACCAAAAATCAAAAACCAAAAACAAAAAACCAAAAACTAAAAACCGAAAACCAAAAACCAATAACCAAAAACCAAAAACCAAAAACCAAAAACCAAAAACCAAAAACCAAAAACCAAAAACCAAAAACCAAAAACCAAAAACCAAAAACCAAAAACCAAAAAAACAAAAAACAAAAACCAAAAACCAAAAACCAAAAACCAAAAACCAAAAACCAAAAACCAAAAACCAAAAACCAAAAACCAAAAACCAAAAACCAAAAACCAAAAACCAAAAACCAAAAACCAAAAACCAAAAACCAAAAACCAAAAACCAAAAACCAAAAACCAAAAACCAAAAACCAAAAACCAAAAACCAAAAACCAAAAACCAAAAACCAAAAACCAAAAACCAAAAACCAAAAACCAAAAACCAAAAACCAAAACCCAAAAACCAAAAACTAAAAACCAAAAACCAAAAACCAAAAACCAAAAACCAAAAACCAAAAACCAAAAACCAAAAACCAAAAACCAAAAACCAAAAACCAAAAACCAAAAACCAAAAACCAAACACCAAAAACTAAAAACCAAAAACCAAAAATCAAAAACCAAAAACAAAAAACCAAAAACTAAAAACCGAAAACCAAAAACCAATAACCAAAAACCAAAAACCAAAAACCAAAAACCAAAAACCAAAAACCAAAAACCAAAAACCAAAAACCAAAAACCAAAAACCAAAAACCAAAAACCAAAAACCAAAACCAAAAACCAAAAACTAAAAACCAAAAACCAAAAACCAAAAACCAAAAACCAAAAACCAAAAACCAAAGACCAAAAACCAAAAACCAAAAAACCAAAAAACCAAAAACAAAAAACCGAAAACCAAAAACCAATAACCAAAAACCAAAAACCAAAAACCAAAAATTTAAAATCAAAAACCAGAAACAAAAAACAATAACCAAAACCGAAAACCAAAAACCAAAAACCAAAAACCAAAAACCAAAAACCAAAAACCAAAAACCCAAAAACCAAAAACCAAAAGCCAAAAACTAAAAACCAAAAGCCAAAAACCAAAAACCAAAAACCAAAAACCAAAAACCAAAAACCAAAAACAAAAAACCAAAAACCAAAAACCAAAAACCAAAAACCAAAAACCAAAAACCAAAATCCAAAAACCAAAACCAAAAACCAAAAACCAAAAACCAAAAACCAAAAACCAAAAACCAAAAACCAAAAACCAAAAACCAAAAACCAAAAACCAAAAACCAAAAACCAAAAACCAAAAACCAAAAACCAAAAACCAAAAACCAAAAACCAAAAACCAAACACCAAAAACTAAAAACCAAAAACCAAAAACCAAAAACCAAAAACCAAAAACCAAAAACCAAAAACCAAAAACCAAAAACCAAAAACCAAAAACCAAAAACCAAAAACCAAAAACCAAAAACCAAAAACCAAACACCAAAAACTAAAAACCAAAAACCAAAAATCAAAAACCAAAAACAAAAAACCAAAAACTAAAAACCGAAAACCAAAAACCAATAACCAAAAACCAAAAACCAAAAACCAAAAACCAAAAACCAAAAACCAAAAACCAAAAACCAAAAACCAAAAACCAAAAACCAAAAACCAAAAACCAAAAACCAAAAACCAAAAACCATAAACCAAAAACCGAAAACCAAACACCAAAACCCAAAACCAAAAACCAAAAACCAAAAACCAAAAACCAAAAACCAAAAACCAAAAACCAAAACCAAAAACCAAAAACCAAAAACCAAAAACCAAAAACCAAAAACCAAAAACCAAAAACCAAAAACCAAAAACCAAAAACCAAAACCATAAACCAAAAACCAAAAACCAAAAACCAAAAACCAAAAACCAAAAACCAAAAACCAAAAACCATAAACCAAAAACCAAAAACCAAAAACCAAAAACCAAAACCAAAAACCAAAAACCAAAAACCAAAAACCAAAAACCAAAAACCATAAACCAAAAACCAAAAACCAAAAACCAAAAACCAAAACCAAAAACCAAAAACCAAAAACCAAAAGCCAAAAACTAAAAACCAGAAACCGAAAACCAGAAACCAAAAACCAAAACCAAAAACCAAAAACTAAAAACCAAAAACCAAAAACCAAAAACCAAAAACCAAAAACCAAAAACCAAAAACCAAAGACCAAAAACCAAAAACCAAAAAACCAAAAAACCAAAAACCAAAAACAAAAAACCAAAAACCAAAAACCAAAAACCAAAAACCAAAAACCAAAAACCAAAAATTTAAAATCAAAAACCAGAAACAAAAAACAATAACCAAAACCGAAAACCAAAAACCAAAAACCAAAAACCAAAAACCAAAAACCAAAAACCAAAAACCCAAAAACCAAAAACCAAAAACCAAAAACCAAAAACCAAAAACCAAAAACCAAAAACCAAAAACCAAAAACCAAAAACCAAAAACCAAAAACCAAAAACCAAAAACCAAAAACCAAAAACCAAAAACCAAAAACCAAACACCAAAAACTAAAAACCAAAAACCAAAAATCAAAAACCAAAAACAAAAAAACAAAAACTAAAAACCGAAAACCAAAAACCAATAACCAAAAACCAAAAACCAAAAACCAAAAACCAAAAACCAAAAACCAAAAACCAAAAACCAAAAACCAAAAACCAAAAACCAAAAACCAAAAACCAAAAACCAAAAACCAAAAACCAAAAACCAAAAACCAAAAACCAAAAACCAAAAACCAAAAACCAAAAACCAAAAACCAAAAACCAAAAACCAAAAACCAAAAACCAAAAACCAAAAACCAAAAACCAAAAACCAAAAACCAAAAACCAAAAACCAAAAACCAAAAACCAAAAACCAAAAACCAAAAACCAAAAACCAAAAACCAAAAACCAAAAACCAAAAACCAAAAACCAAAAACCAAAAACCAAAAACCAAAAACTAAAAACCAAAAACCAAAAACCAAAAACCACAAACCAAAAACCAAAAACCAAAAACCAAAAACCAAAAACCAAAAACCAAAAACCAAAAACCAAAAACCAAAAACCAAAAACCAAAAACCAAAAACCAAACACCAAAAACTAAAAACCAAAAACCAAAAATCAAAAACCAAAAACAAAAAACCAAAAACTAAAAACCGAAAACCAAAAACCAATATGCAAAAACCAAAAACCAAAAACCAAAAACCAAAAACCAAAAACCAAAAACCAAAAACCAAAAACCAAAAACCAAAAACCAAAAACCAAAAACCAAAAACCAAAAACCAAAAACCAAAAACCAAAAACCAAAAACCAAAAACCAAAAACCAAAAACCAAAAACCAAAAACCAAAAACCAAAAACCAAAAACAAAAAACCAAAAACCAAAAACCAAAAACCAAAAACCAAAAACCAAAAACCAAAAGCCAAAAACTAAAAACCAGAAACCGAAAACCAGAAACCAAAAACCAAAATCAAAAACCAAAAACTAAAAACCAAAAACCAAATACCAAAAACCAAAAACCAAAAACCTAAAACCAAAAACCAAAAACCAAAAACCAAAAACCAAAAGCCAAAAACTAAAAACCAGAAACCGAAAACCAGAAACCAAAAACCAAAACCAAAAACCAAAAACTAAAAACCAAAAACCAAAAACCAAAAACCAAAAACCAAAAACCAAAAACCAAAGACCAAAAACCAAAAACCAAAAAACCAAAAAACCAAAAACCAAAACCAAAAACCAAAAACTAAAAACCAAAAACCAAAAACCAAAAACCAAAAACCAAAAACCAAAAGCCAAAAACTAAAAACCAGAAACCGAAACCAGAAACCAAAAACCAAAATCAAAAACCAAAAACCAAAAACCAAAAACCAAATACCAAAAACCAAAAACCAAAAACCAAAAACCAAAAACCAAAAACCAAAAACCAAAAACCAAAAACCAAAAACCAAAAACCAAAAACCAAAAACCAAAAACCAAAAACCAAAAACCAAAGCCAAAAACGAAAAACCAGAAACCGAAAACCAGAAACCAAAAACCAAAACCAAAAACCAAAACCCAAAAGCCAAAAACTAAAAACCAGAAACCGAAAACCAGAAACCAAAAACCAAAACCAAAAACCAAAAACTAAAAACCAAAAACCAAAAACCAAAAACCAAAAACCAAAAACCAAAAACCAAAAACCAAAGACCAAAAACCAAAAACCAAAAAACCAAAAAACCAAAAACCAAAAACAAAAAACCAAAAGCCAAAAACCAAAAACCAAAAACCAAAAACCAAAAACCAAAAACCAAAAACCAAAAACCAAAAACCAAAAACCAAAAACCAAAAACCAAAAACCAAAAACAAAAAACCAAAAACCAAAAACCAAAAACCAAAAACCAAAAACCAAAAACCAAAAATCCAAAAACCAAAACCAAAAACCAAAAACCAAAAACCAAAAACCAAAAACCAAAAACCAAAAACCAAAAACCAAAAACCAAAAACCAAAAACCAAAAACCAAAAACCAAAAACCAAAAACCAAAAACCAAAAACCAAAAACCAAAAACCAAACACCAAAAACTAAAAACCAAAAACCAAAAACCAAAAACCAAAAACCGAAAACCGAAAACCGAAAACCAAAAACCAAAAACCAAAAACCAAAAACCAAAAACCAAAAACCAAAAACCGAAAACCGAAAACCAAAAACCAAAAACCAAAAACCAAAAACCAAAAACCAAAAACCAAAAACCAAAAACCAAAAACCAAAAACCAAAAACCAAAAACCAAAAACCAAAAACCAAAAACCAAAAACCAAAAACCAAAAACCAAAAACCAAAAACCAAAAACCAAAAACCAAAAACCAAAAACCAAAAACCAAAAACCAAAAACCAAAAACCAAAAACCAAAAACCAAAAACCAAAAACCAAAAACCAAAAACCAAAAACCAAAAACCAAAAACCAAAAACCAAAAACCAAAAACCAAAAACCAAGAACCAAAAACCAAAAACCAAAAACCAAAAACCAAAAACCAAAAACCAAAAACCAAAAACCAAAAACCAAAACCAAAAACCAAAACCAAAAACCAAAAACCAAAAACCAAAAACCAAAAACCAAAAACCAAAAACCAAAAACCAAAACCAAAAACCAAAACCAAAACCAAAAACCAAAACCAAAAACCAAAAACCAAAAACCAAAAACCAAAAACCAAAAACCAAAACCAAAAACCAAAAATCAAAAACCAAAAATCAAAAACCAAAAACCAAAAACCAAAAACCAAAAACCAAAAACCAAAAACCAAAAACCAAAAACCAAAAACCAAAAACCAAAAACCAAAAACCAAAAACCAAAAACCAAAAACCAAAAACCAAAAACCAGAAACCAAAAACCAAAAACCAAAAACCAAAAACCAAAAACCAAAAACCAAAAACCAAAAACCAAAAACCAAAAACCAAAAACCAAAAACCAAAAACCAAAAACCAAAAACCAAAAACCAAAAACCAAAAACCAAAAACCAAAAACCAAAAACCAAAAACCAAAAACCAAAAACCAAAAACCAAAAACCAAAAACCAAAAACCAAAAACCAAAAACCAAAAACCAAAAACCAAAACCAAAAACCAAGAACCAAAAACCAAAAACCAAAAACCAAAAACCAAAAACCAAAAACCAAAAACCAAAAACCAAAAACCAAAAACCAAAAACCAAAAACCAAAAACCAAAAAACCAAAAACCAAAAACCAAAAACCAAAAACCAAAAACCAAAAACCAAAAACCAAAAACCAAAAACCAAAAACCAAAAACCAAAAACCAAAAACCAAAAACCAAAAACCAAAAACCAAAAACCAAAAACCAAAAACCAAAAACCAAAAACCAAAAACCAAAACCAAAAACCAAGAACCAAAAACCAAAAACCAAAAACCAAAAACCAAAAACCAAAAACCAAAAACCAAAAACCAAAAACCAAAAACCAAAAACCAAAAACCAAAAACCAAAAAACCAAAAACCAAAAACCAAAAACCAAAAACCAAAAACCAAAAACCAAAAACCAAAAACCAAAAACCAAAAACCAAAAACCAAAAACCAAAAACCGAAAACCGAAAACCAAAAACCAAAAACCAAAAACCAAAAACCAAAAACCAAAAACCAAAAACCGAAAACCAAAATCAAAAACCAAAAACCAAAAACCAAAAACCAAAACCAAAAACAAAAAACCAAAAACCAAAAACCAAAAACCAAAAACCAAAAACCGAAAACCAAAATCAAAAACCAAAAACCAAAAACCAAAAACCAAAACCAAAAACAAAAAACCAAAAACCAAAAACCAAAAACCAAAAACCAAAGACCAAAAACCAAAAACCAAAAAACCAAAAAACCAAAAACCAAAAACAAAAAACCAAAAACCAAAAACCAAAAACCAAAAACCAAAAACCAAAAATTTAAAATCAAAAACCAGAAACAAAAAACAATAACCAAAACCGAAAACCAAAAACCAAAAACCAAAAACCAAAAACCAAAAACCCAAAAACCAAAAACCAAAAACCAAAAACCAAAAACCAAAAACCAAAAACCAAAAACCAAAAACCAAAAACAAAAAACCAAAAACCAAAAACCAAAAACCAAAAACCAAAAACCAAAAACCAAAAACCAAAAACCAAAAACCAAAAACCAAAAACCAAAAACCAAAAACCAAAAACCAAAAACCAAAAACCAAAAACCAAAACCAAAAACCAAGAACCAAAAATCAAAAACCAAAAACCAAAAACCAAAAACCAAAAACCAAAAACCAAAAACCAAAAACCAAAAACCAAAAACCAAAAACCAAAAACCAAAAAACCAAAAACCAAAAACCAAAAACCAAAAACCAAAAACCAAAAACCAAAAACCAAAAACCAAAAACCAAAAACCAAAAACCAAAAACCAAAAACCGAAAACCGAAAACCAAAAACCAAAAACCAAAAACCAAAAACCAAAAACCAAAAACCAAAAACCGAAAACCAAAATCAAAAACCAAAAACCAAAAACCAAAAACCAAAAACCAAAAACCAAAAACCAAAAACCAAAAACCGAAAACCAAAAACCAAAAACCAAAAACCAAAAACCAAAAACCAAAAACCAAAAACCAAAAACCAAAAACCAAAAACCAAAAACCAAAAACCAAAAACCAAAAACCAAAAACCAAAAACCAAAAACCAAAAACCAAAAACCAAAAACCAAAAAACCAAAAACCAAAAACCAAAAACCAAACACCAAAAACCAAAAACCAAAAAACCAAAAACCAAAACCAAAAACCAAAAACCAAAAACCAAAAACCAAAAACCAAAAACCAAAACCAAAAACCAAAACCAAAACCAAAAACCAAAACCAAAAACCAAAAACCAAAAACCAAAAACCAAAAACCAAAAACCAAAAACCAAAAACCAAAAACCAAAAACCAAAAACCAAAAACCAAAAACCAAAAACCAAAAACCAAAAACCAAAAACCAAAAACCAAAAACCAAAAACCAAAAACCAAAAACCAAAAACAAAAAACCAAAAACCAAAACAAAAAACCAAAAACCAAAAACCAAAAACCAAAAACCAAAAACCAAAAACCAAAAACCAAAAACCAAAAACCAAAAACCAAAAACCAAAAACCAAAACCAAAAACCAAAAACCAAAAACCAAAAACCAAAAACCAAAAACCGAAAACCAAAAACCAAAAACCAAAAACCAAAAACCAAAAACCAAAAACCAAAAACCAAAAACCAAAAACCGAAAACCGAAAACCGAAAACCGAAAACCGAAAACCGAAAACCAAAAACCAAAAACCAAAAACCAAAAACCAAAAACCAAAAACCAAAAACCGAAAACCAAAATCAAAAACCAAAAACCAAAAACCAAAACCAAAAACAAAAAACCAAAAACCAAAAACCAAAAACCAAAAACCAAAAACCAAAAACCAAAAACCAAATCCCAAAAACCAAAAACCAAAAACCAAAAACCAAAAACCAAAAACCAAAAACCAAAAACCAAAAACCAAAAACCAAAAATCAAAAACCAAAAACCAAAAATCAAAAACCAAAAACCAAAAACCAAAAACCAAAAACCAAAAACCAAAAACCAAAAACCAAAAACCAAAAACCAAAAACCAAAACCAAAAACCAAAAACCAAAAACCAAAAACCAAAAACCAAAAACCAAAAACCAAAACCAAAAACCAAAAACCAAAAACAAAAAACCAAAAACCAAAACAAAAAACCAAAAACCAAAAACCAAAAACCAAAAACCAAAAACCAAAAACCAAAAACCAAAAACCAAAAAACCAAAAACCAAAAACCAAAAACCAAAAACCAAAAACCAAAAACCAAAAACCAAAAACCAAAAACCAAAAACCAAAAACCAAAACCAAAAACCAAGAACCAAAAACCAAAAACCAAAAACCAAAAACCAGAAACCAAAAACCAAAAACCAAAAACCAAAAACCAAAAACCAAAAACCAAAAACCAAAAACCAAAAACCAAAAACCAAAAACCAAAAACCAAAAACCAGAAACCAAAAACCAAAAACCAAAAACCAAAACCCAAAAACCAAAAACCAAAAACCAAAAACCAAAAACCAAAAACCAAAAACCAAAAACCAAAAACCAAAACCAAAAACCAAGAACCAAAAACCAAAAACCAAAAACCAAAAACCAAAAACCAAAAACCAAAAACCAAAACCAAAAACAAAAAACCAAAAACCAAAAACCAAAAACCAAAAACCAAAAACCAAAAACCAAAAACCAAAAACCAAAAACCAAAAACCAAAAACCAGAAACCAAAAACCAAAAACCAAAAACCAAAAACCAAAAACCAAAAACCAAAAACCAAAAACCAAAAACCAAAAACCAAAAACCAAAAACCAAAAACCAAAAACCAAAAACCAAAAACCAAAAACCAAAAACCAAAAACCAAAAACCAAAAACCAAAAACCAAAAACCAAAAACCAAAAACCAAAAACCAAAAACCAAAAACCAAAAACCAAAAACCAAAACCAAAAACCAAGAACCAAAAACCAAAAACCAAAAACCAAAAACCAAAAACCAAAAACCAAAAACCAAAAACCAAAAACCAAAAACCAAAAACCAAAAACCAAAAACCAAAAACCAAAAAACCAAAAACAAAAAACCAAAAACCAAAAACCAAAAACCAAAAACCAAAAACCAAAAACCAAAAACCAAAAACCAAAAACCAAAAACCAAAAACCAAAAACCAAAAACCAAAAACCAAAAACCAAAAACCAAAAACCAAAAACCAAAAACCAAAAACCAAAAACCAAAAACCAAAAACCAAAAACCAAAAACCAAAACCAAAAACCAAGAACCAAAAACCAAAAACCAAAAACCAAAAACCAAAAACCAAAAACCAAAAACCAAAAACCAAAAACCAAAAACCAAAAACCAAAAACCAAAAACCAAAAACCAAAAACCAAAAAACCAAAAACCAAAAACCAAAAACCAAAAACCAAAAACCAAAAACCAAAAACCAAAAACCAAAAACCAAAAACCAAAAACCAAAAACCAAAAACCAAAAACCAAAAACCAAAAACCAAAAACCAAAAACCAAAAACCAAAAACCAAAAACCAAAAACCAAAAACCAAAAACCAAAAACCAAAAACCAAAAACCAAAAACCAAAAACCAAAAACCAAAAACCAAAAACCAAAAACCAAAAACCAAAAACCAAAAACCAAAAACCAAAAACCAAAAACCAAAAACCAAAAACAAAAAACCAAAAACCAAAACAAAAAACCAAAAACCAAAAACCAAAAACCAAAAACCAAAAACCAAAAACCAAAAACCAAAAACCAAAAACCAAAAACCAAAAACCAAAAACCAAAAACCAAAAACCAAAAACCGAAAACCGAAAACCGAAAACCGAAAACCGAAAACCAAAAACCAAAAACCAAAAACCAAAAACCAAAAACCAAAAACCGAAAACCAAAAACAAAAACCAAAAACCAAAAACCAAAAACCAAAAACCAAAAACCAAAAACCAAAAACCAAAAACCAAAAACCAAAAACCAAAAACCAAAAATCAAAAACCAAAAACAAAAAACCAAAAACCAAAACAAAAAACCAAAAACCAAAAACCAAAAACCAAAAACCAAAAACCAAAAACCAAAAACCAAAAACCAAAAACCAAAAACCAAAAACCAAAAACCAAAAACCAAAAACCAAAAACCAAAAACCAAAAACCAAAAACCAAAAACAAAAAACCAAAAACCAAAAACCAAAAACCAAAAACCAAAAACCAAAAACCAAAAACCAAAAACCAAAAACCAAAAACCAAAAACCAAAAACCAAAAACCAAAAACCAAAAACCAAAAACCAAAAACCAAAAACCAAAAACCAAAAACCAAAAACCAAAAACCAAAAACCAAAAACAAAAAACCAAAAACCAAAAACCAAAAACCAAAAACCAAAAACCAAAAACCAAAAACCAAAAACCAAAAACCAAAAACCAAAAACCAAAAACCAAAAACCAAAAACCAAAAACCAAAAACCAAAAACCAAAAACCAAAAACCGAAAACCGAAAACCGAAAACCGAAAACCGAAAACCAAAAACCAAAAACCAAAAACCAAAAACCAAAAACCAAAAACCAAAAACCGAAAACCAAAATCAAAAACCAAAAACCAAAAACCAAAACCAAAAACAAAAAACCAAAAACCAAAAACCAAAAACCAAAAACCAAAAACCAAAAACCAAAAACCAAAAACCAAAAACCAAAAACCAAAAACCAAAAACCAAAAACCAAAAACCAAAAACCAAAAACCAAAAACCAAAAACCAAAAACCAAAAACCAAAAACCAAAAATCAAAAACCAAAAACCAAAAATCAAAAACCAAAAACCAAAAACCAAAAACCAAAAACCAAAAACCAAAAACCAAAAACCAAAAACCAAAAACCAAAAACCAAAAACCAAAAACCAAAAACCAAAAACCAAAAACCGAAACCAAAAACCAAAAACCAAAAAACAACAACCAAAAACCAAAAACCAAAAACCAAAAACCAAAAACCAAAAACCAAAAACCAAAAACCAAAAACCAAAAACCAAAAACCAAAAACCAAAAACCAAAAACCAAAAACCAAAAACCAAAAACCAAAAACCAAAAACCGAAAACCAAAAACCAAAAACCAAAAACCAAAAACCAAAAACCCAAAAACCAAAAACCAAAAACCAAAAACCAAAAACCAAAAACCAAAAACCAAAAACCAAAAACCAAAAACCAAAAACCAAAACCAAAAACCAAAAACCAAAACCCAAAATCCAAAAACCAAAATCCAAAAACCAAAAATAAAAACCAAAAACCAAAAACCAAAAACCAAAAACCAGAACCAAAAACCAAAAACCAAAAACCAAAAACCAAAAACCAAAAACCAAAAACCGAAAACCAAAAACCGAAAACCAAAAACCAAAAACCAAAAACCAAAAACCAAAAACCAAAAACCAAAAACCAAAAACCAAAAACCAAAAACCAAAAACCAAAAACCAAAAACCAAAAACCAAAAACCAAAAACCAAAAACCAAAAACCAAAAACCAAAAACCAAAAACCAAAAACCAAAAACCAAAAACCAAAAACCAAAAACCAAAAACCAAAAACCAAAAACCAAAAACCAAAAATCAAAAACCAAAAACCAAAAACCAAAAACCAAAAACCAAAAACCAAAAACCAAAAACCAAAAACCAAAAACCAAAAACCAAAACCAAAAACCAAAAACCAAAAACCAAAAACCAAAAACCAAAAACCAAAAACCAAAAACCAAAAACCAAAAACCAAAAACCAAAAATCAAAAACCAAAAACCAAAAACCAAAAACCAAAAACCAAAAACCAAAAACCAAAAACCAAAAACCAAAAACCAAAAACCAAAAACCAAAAACCAAAAACCAAAAACCAAAAATCAAAAACCAAAAACCAAAAACCAAAAACCAAAAACCAAAAACCAAAAACCAAAAACCAAAAACCAAAAACCAAAAACCAAAAACCAAAAACCAAAAACCAAAAACCAAAAACCAAAAACCAAAAACCGAAAACCAAAAACCGAAAACCAAAAACCGAAAACCAACAACCAAAAACCAAAAACCAAAAACCAAAAACCAAAAACCAAAAACCAAAAACCAAAAACCAAAAACCAAAAATCAAAAACCAAAAACCAAAAACCAAAAACCAAAAACCAAAAACCAAAAACCAAAAACCAAAAACCAAAAACCAAAAACCAAAAACCAAAACCAAAAACCAAAAACCAAAAACCAAAAACCAAAAACCAAAAACCAAAAACCAAAAACCAAAAACCAAAAACCAAAAATCAAAAACCAAAAACCAAAAACCAAAAACCAAAAACCAAAAACCAAAAACCAAAAACCAAAAACCAAAAACCAAAAACCAAAAACCAAAAACCAAAAACCAAAAACCAAAAACCAAAAATCAAAAACCAAAAACCAAAAACCAAA